>VWZF01005535.1:61531-121722 GCA_013396755.1 Sclerurus mexicanus | reverse complement strand
CTGAGGGGCGGCCCTAGCGCGAGGGGCGTCACCGGTGGCGGGGGGAGGGAAGATGGGGGTGGTTTCTCTTGAGTGACGTGCTTCACGGCCAATGGGCGCAGAGCACAGCGGGACAGGCGTGGCCATTGACCAATCACAGGAGCGGGGCGGGCCGGGGGGGGCGGGCGGTCCGTGAGGGCGGGCGGCCCCTCAGGCCCTCAGCCCTCAGCCCTCAGCACTGAGCACTCAGCCCGGCGGCCCCGCCGCACTCAGCACAGCGCGGGCCCCGCGGGACGGGCGATGCGCCGGGACCGCCGGTAGGTGCGGGAGGCAGGGAGGGCTCCCCGGCCTCAGGGGGGGCCCCGGCACGGCCGGCGAAGCGGGGCCTTGTTCCGCCAGGCCGTGAGGGGCCGGGGCTGTGCATGGCAAAGCTGTGTTTAAACGCGGTCTCAAACAGGGCCTACCGCGGGATTCCCTTCTAGATGTCAAATTACTCATGCTGAGTACCTGAATACGTTCTAAAATGCCATCTAATCCAGTTGGGGTTCTGTTTAATTTGGTTTCAGCGTAATAAAAATTTCAGGACGTTTTTTAGGCGATGTTCAAGGTTTAAATCTAAATGTATAGATCTGTGTTATCATTGAGCTGAATATCACGTGTAAGTTTCCCTCCTCTTTATTTTTTTCCTTCTAAGTGGGACAGAGTGAGCTGCCATAGTATCCTGATTATGCAGATCATCCCACCAAGGTCAGTGATGCTCCTCGATGTTTCTCATCACTGAAAATTTCCACTTCCTGATTATGTGGGCCCTACAAGGGGTCAAGAGGTTTTTAATTTTCTCACTCTGCCTGTGACATCCCTTCAGTGTTCTCACAGAAGAGCCAGTCCGGCCCTGAACCACAGCTTCCCCTTCTCCCAGTGTTGCCCGTGGTGCTGTGATAGCTGGGCTGGAGCAAAGAATCTGCCCATCACCTCTTTCATCAGGAGATGCTCCATGTAATCAAACCCTCCATCATCCTGTCAGCTGCATCCCCAGTTGTCAGTCTGCAAAATTTGCTGTCTTTCTTTACGTGGACTTTTAAGATCTCAAAAGCACACTTGGATTTTCTTGAGTTCTCATCAAAAAAATTTTCTAAAATTGACTGAGGCCTTGCAGCCCTGCCCAGTCTTGCAATTACATCTGTTAAGTCAGAGAAAGGCAGCATAGCATCCCATGCTGAACTTTCTGCCTCTGCTTTCTACAGTTGTTACAAAGGGGTTCTGAACACTTGGGAAACTGAAAATATTTTCAAGTGAGCAACCTTAAAATTGAGTAGCCCCATGTAATACATCTTCAGTAGCTTCCTGTTTCCTCCAGAGACAGGTGATAGCACCTTCTTTGAGTATCTGATAACCTGATACTTCTAACAGTGTTGAATTTCTTTTTTCCTTTCAGGCCCAAGTTTCCAGTCTGTTTCTTTGGTTTCTGCTTTCTCCAGTTTGCTAATAAGAGAGTCTCCTTGTGTTTGTGGCATTGATTTCTAGGAGTGGTTTTGAAAAAACATTCTCATGAAAAGAATGTTGAAATTTCATTTCAGATCACGACTCTTCACTTCAGCCACAAACTTGAGAATATTGGAAGTGTTTTCAAAATCCTGGAAATACTTCAGGCAGGACATAGGAATTGTTCTGTAATCCTCTGCACCTGCCAGCTGGTTTGGGTTTGTTTCTGTAACAAGAGCAGGACAAGGCTGTCTAAACCTGCTCTGATTTTTGTCCCCTTAGCAATTAACTCTTGAGTGCCACTGCTGAGCTTCACCGCTTCCCCAAGGAAGGCGAGGGTGGGGGTCTTGGTTCCACCCTGCCAGTAACAGGCTTTCACCAGACCCTTTGGTGATCTGAGCTGAACTGAGACTGTGAAAAGCAGATTACAAAATCCTATTTTAAACACTTTTTTTTTGGCTAGTTCAGCTGAAGGAACTGGCCTGCCTTGGGTCACACAAGTGTCAGCCCCAACACAAAGGGGGATGCACTCACAGCAACTCCAATTTTACAACTATTTTAATCAAAGTTGGATCTTTTCCTTGACATAAGTCCTGCTATGATCCACTAAATCAAATCCGTCCAAATTTCAAATCCAGACTGAACAAAATAGTAGATCTGTTGTACTTTGTGTCAGAAGACACAGATTTAAATTGCAGGATAATTTTAGTGGTGTGCAAAATGGTTATCTCCACTTGAGGCAGCAATTTTGACTTCCCTCCTTCCCATTCCAAAGTTTCTGTGAGCACTGAGAATTTGTTCAACTTCCTAATCTGGCAAAAAACTAACCCAGTTAAAAAGAAAAAGGTGATAGTAGATTTCTGCTCATTGGGTGAGTTTAACAGGCTTAGTCAGGGGATGCTGTGAGGGTTGGTAATACCACAGAGAAGGCAGCAGCTTGTGGGCAGGGACACAGAGGGGACAGAGGGGAAGCAGCTCTTGTCCTTCCCTCAGCATCTGGTGCTGAGGATTAGATGCTTCAGACAGAACACAACATTTCACTTTCAGTATTTCAAATATTTTTGTAATCTGGAATAAATCAAAGCTCATTTTCTTATTTCAGGTGAAAATATCAGTTTCCTAAAGGGAATTATTTAATTTCTAAAATTAAGAAACTTACTTCCGCACCATTTCACTGGCATACATTAGTTATTCATCTTTGTAGCATGAAATCTAGAGAAAGAGCACAGTTCTTCTCACTGCTGCTTTTTTACACATGTAACAAAAAGCCTCTGGCAAATGCAGTGGTAAAAACTTTCCATTTAGGAATAAAAAAACTAACTTTCACGACTGAAGTGGCAGATGCATTTGTCCTTGTTTCTTTTGTCATGGCTACATAGAAATTTAAATACCCTATCAAGCCAATAAGCCCAAAGAGCGTTCCTGTCAGCCAGTGTCTGCATGCTGGAGATACCTGCCAGAGAGCAAACATGATCCGTATCTTTGAGTAATTCCAGGATTGCTGCCTGACAGAAAGCTATGCACTGCTCACTGGCTCACTTTCAGCCTGGGGTCACTTCAGCTGCAGCTCTGCAAGGTCTCTCAGAGGGTTTGTTACTGGTGCTCCTTAGTTGGTTTACATTGTACTGTGGTTATTTTGTTGTGTTTGTTTTCAACTGTTAACTGTGAGTGCCTCAGTATTGGTAGAAAATGGATCTAAACACATTTTTAGCATTCAAAAATCCCTAAATGAGTCTAACAGCCAGTTTAGGATTAAAGCACAGTTTGTTTCACAGACCAAATTTAGATTAAGGCAGTTACACCACTGATTTAAGGCACTTAAAGGGAATGGTGGAATGGAGCAAACAGCATTGAGCTGAGCTAGGTAGTTACAAAAGAAGTGCTGAGAAACAGTGTGTGGGTGATGTTGGAAGGCAGGGAAAGCAAGATTCAGAAATTGCTCTTCTCTAAGGAATATGCTTAATGGTTGTGTAGTGCCATTTTTGATGCCTTCCCTCCCCCTTTTGTTTTGTTAGGTTGTTGCTGACAGTGAAGGACTTCCTCTCAAAGCTGTTTAAATGAGAATGTCCCTGGCACAAAGAGTATTGCTGACATGGCTTTTTACGTTACTCTTCCTCATCATGCTGGTGCTGAAGTTGGATGAGAAAGCCCCGTGGAACTGGTTCCTCATTTTTATTCCAGTGTGGATATTCGATACAATTCTTCTAGTTATGTTAATTGTAAAAATGGCTGGACGGTGCAAGTCTGGCTTTGACCCTCGCAACGGCTCCCAGAACATCAAGAAGAAGGCCTGGTACCTCATTGCAATGCTCCTGAAATTGGCCTTCTGCCTCGCCCTCTGTGCGAAACTGCAGCGCTTCACCACCATGAAACTGGCCTACGTGTTCATCCCACTGTGGGCCCTGCTTATTGGGGGCATGGTTGAACTTGGATACAATATCTTCTATGTACGAAGGGACTAAGCTATGCCAGGTGGTTTTCAGTGCCACGACTGGCATCAAATTACTAGAGTATTGCCATTTTGCCACAAATTTGATCTTCAAACTAGAAAGCCAAATGAGTCAAGCTGGAGACTTTATCTAAAGCAGGCTGAAGACTGAAAGTAGGCTTGTTCCATTTTTTTATTTTAAAACTGTCACAGATGCTCTTGTAAATAAAAGTATTTGTTCAACATTAGGTGTTCTAGTATGATTACTATTATTTATTACATGGAGTGAGATACAGGTTCTTCACATGCAGGCAGATCTTCCCAAAGGAACCACAAATGTTCTACCCAGAGTATTCAGCACATTGAGTAATCCTTGGAAAGAGGACCAACATTTTCTGCTACTTATGCTGTAAGTCAAGAAATAACCAGTTAACATTAATTTCCATAAGGAGCTAAATTTGCTTTAACAATCAGTAACAATTGACAGCTGCCAAATGGGAGCAAAAAAGGAATAAAGTGACTCAGTGGGTTTTTTTATAGTGAGACTCCACTTCCAGTCTAAAAATAAGCTACTGAAACAGCCAATAACCAGGACATTAACCCTAGGGAGAAAGGTTAGGAGCTGAACTGTGCCAGCAGTCCTGAGGTCCAGAAAAGAGGGAGACAATGGTGATTCCCTTCCGAGTGAGAAATCCCTAGTGCTGCAAGAGACTGAAGCCACGGGGCAAGTTCAGTGCTGCATCTGTACCTGCCCCAAGGGGTACTTAAACAAGACAGTTTTTAATGCCCGAGGATGGGAAGCCTTGGCTGTAGGGAGCACTGGCAAACTCAGATGTGAACAAATGAGCTTCTTTGGGTAACAAGCGAACAAGTGGGAAGAACTGGAACTCTAAGCATATTTTGTGGACTAAAGCGCTCCTCCAGGAGCTACAGTAACACCAAATTCAAATGTAGCAGTTGTCTAGGATGTTATTAACATGCACGCTGAAGGTACTGATCCATTTACAGTTCCTAGGGCCAAAAGAACATCAAGTGAATGAAAAAAAAACCAGGAAAAACAGTCTAGGGTAACAGGACATGAAGAGATCAAAGTGTCACACTGATAAAATTTTAATTATGGACATTCAACTGTACCCATCTGTAGAAGAAAAAAATCCTTCCTGAAGTGTTTGTATTTACTCTTGCTGTTCAATCCCACAGACGTGGGTAAAAATACAGGGGAGCCAAACTGTTGGAGACTGCTGAAAGAGCTTTAACTAAGAAAACATGTTCCATTCTAAGGCAATGGGTCTCAATTCAGAACATCAGGGCACAAATGACCTTTACAAAGAATTTAAGTCATCTTTGCTTCAAAGTGGTTGGCTGCCCTACCTTGCCAGAGCAGAAACCAAGAAAAGAAAAAAGAAATCTAAACCGTAGCTGTTATCAAAAAAGTGCAAAATATTTATAACCTCTTTTTAAAAATAGTAACACAAATCCATATACCCAGCCCCAGGTGATGAGCATCAGGTAACACACACACCCCTCTGGTATGGTAGGGACCAAGCATAAAACTGAGTACCCACAGTGCTTCCCCGTGTGAGGATTCTCACAGGATAAAAATCCAAAAAGCCTTGGTCACAGGATGCCGAACACCCCCACACCGCTCAGAGGAGCTGGGGATGGGAACTGATTGTTACAACTTAAAAGATGGAAGAATAAGAAGTGGCCTCATTAGAACTTGGTGTATTATTAGCAAGATGGGCCATGAATGGCGACTCTGCCCCCTAATAAACCCCTTCCATAGATGTAACAATTATCTGAAAGTTTCGCATCCCTAATTAACTAAAGCACACACAGTTATTACACTTCGCCTTTTAATTGCTACCTCTAATTCAATAGGAAAACATCAACACTTTCAGTTTTGATTGCGCGTTTGGCTTTTTTTTTTTTTTAAAGGTTTGCAAACCTTGACATAAATGAGTGATTTTGAAAGCTGAAGTAGGTGTTTCTTGCTGGTGTCATACAGAAGCCACAGTGCCAGTTGGAAGTGCTCAACTTTCCAAGTCCCTTGTCCTTACAGATGTACTTGGACAAGAGGAATAACCCTTTTGGCTTATTATTTTGTATCACATGTAAGTGACCTGAACTGTACTGATACTTTCATAGTGTTGCTTTTCTGTGCTATCAGAACTTCATCCAAAAGGATTTATGATACAAAGTACACAGTAGCCCACTGTGACCCTTCCAGAAGCTGCTGGGAGATTTAATTACACCTGTTCATAATTACACTGTTCTCAAAGGCACCCGTCACAGCTTGGAAGTGCAACCAGTGCTCCTCACACATTGCCTTAAATTTACCACCTGATCTTCATTAAATTAACAAGACAGAACAAGTGAAAAGCAGATCTACTGACTGGCAGGGAATGGGAGGGGCTGGTGCCAAGATGGCTTGGTGAGAAAGGTGCACAAGGACCTTCTGTCAGCTCCCTGTGGCAGCTGATGGGGCAGAGGAGAGAACTTGGCCTTCAGCAGCTTTGTTTTAAACTGCAGTTCAAGAGCTTGCTGAAATGAAATAGAAGCATTTATCTGTACTGCTGGTATCTGTTGTACACGGAGAGATATGTTCCACAGTATTTATTTCTCTTCAGTCACACAAGTTTGAACACATCAGCATCCATTGCAGGCAAGCATCTACTTTTATCTGATTAAACAGTGAATGCATGTGTGTGAAAGGTCATGCAAGTGTAATTTTCAATGACCAATTCATGCTGCTTTTCTTGATTTATCACTCTTTAGAACAGTACCCAGTTTTCCGTTCATTTCATACTTGGAAAATGCAGTTCTGTGACATACACATCCCCTCCTACACCAAATGCTCCAAGAAGGTGTGTACACACACAAAACACTCTGCTAGGCATGGAGGACAATACCACAGAGAGCGGGCACAGCACTGAGGGACACAATCACTTAAGAGACGGATTATTATTTTCTGACATATCTGCATTGTAGTACAGAAGCAAAATCTTTGAGTGACCTCATGGAAATTTTCACATTTGCCCAGTTTAAAAGTTGGGTGACACAGTAAAATTCAAAGTGAAAATTATGAGACTCCCAGAAACTCAGAATTTTAATATGTGTTCCCTGTTGTAACATCGATATTATTTTGGGAACAAATAACATGGCTTTTCAGTAATAAAGCTCCTGAATAACTGCATCCTCAGAAACAGGTTGTTTGAATTTAGCAGCACAGAGAACACAGCACTAGCATGTAACACATCACACTTTCAATTAAGACTGAAGTAAAAATAACTATGCTGAGTTGGGAAAAGTGTGGGTACCTTTTCACTGTACCTTTATTTTTTTAAGTTTTGGACGGAATTTGTCTCCCATATGAGCCTTTTAGACCTGAAAATACCTGGGTACCAACTTGCTGCTGAAAAGGATCAGGCTTTGACAACTAAGGCAATTTAAGGATCCTCTGCAGTTGGATCACCACAGCACTGTTCAATATAAATTCTACATTTTCTCCTAGTACTTGTACTGAAGTTGGATAAAAAGTAAGGAAATCTGAAATTCAGTAACACCGTTCCCTTCAATCTGCCTTTCCTAACAAAGCCAACATCCCAAGCAGGAAAATGTAAGAAAAGTCTCCACACAGTGCAGTACAACAGCTTAAGAGCAAGAAAGAGGGAAGAAAGGAGAATGCGAGCTCAGTTCGTCTGGGTTAGCTTTTATCTCAGTGCTCCTTCTGAAGTTCATAAAGAAATCACTGTAAAAGATGTTTTTTAGTGTAAAAAAGGTATTTTCTGTTATTAACTAAAACTCTCAACTGCATCAGTCAGATGGGCAAGTTCCCGAGTGTTGTGATTGCATGCTTAGGATAAAGCTTTAGCAGTCTTGACTATGTTACGTTGGCCTCCTGCACACAGATCTAATTCTCAGGGTTTTCATCTTGAGACACACAGGGAATAGCATTTTCAGCTCACTGCCCCATTTTGTCTCAACACAAGCACATAGAAAAGCTTCCATAAAAAGCACAGGCCTGAGCTCTACCCAACATGGCACTGTCATTCCGGTGGACAGCAAATTAAATGGTAAAAGAAAACACAGTATCAAAATAGCTACTGAAAAACCAAACTTGATAAAAATAGAAGTTTAAACTGCTGTTTTAATCAATGTTTGTATCAGGTATCTGTACACCAAATATTAAAGGACAATTTAGGACTAACGCCCTCATCAGTAGGCTCATCTATCAGCATGACCAGAACAAGAGAAGACCAATGTTTAGCTGGCACTCAAGTACAGCACAGCTCCAAAGCAGAGATAATATCAGCATCAAAGCACAGAGAAAAACAGTGGTTAGAATACACTAAATTGCAAAGTCAGTATCCCTGATGATTCTAACAGAAACAGCAGCCTAGATATTGTGAAGTTAATCACTGCTTCCGAACAGAACACAATTTGTATTTCTAAGAAAAATGAAATGAGTGACTGATGAGAATCAGTTCCCCAAATTTTCCCACATACGCTGCAAATTCAGTGGGATCTGCACAAAATATCAGTATCTTCTATTATACAGTTTTAAAGTGCATTTCATCTGTGTAAGAAAGTAATAAAGTATCAGCTGAACACAGTGACTCATAATCAAAGAAAACATTCTCGACAGTCATTCACAGCAAAGCACAGAGCAGTGAAACCTTTTCCTTTCCATTTCCAGCTTGGATACATCCAGGGTAAGGTACAGGTGCTGGGTTGACTAAAGGCAAGGCTCTCTATGTACCTGACCACTAGAAGAAAACAAGTAAAATGACACTTGAGAAGTTGCAGAGCTCTTTGCTCTCTTGATCAGAATGTACAGCTTTCAGCCTAGCAGGGTCACGTAGCAGTCTACTATCTCACAGCAGTTTATTTTGCCAATGAGCAAGGAAAAATCATGGATTTATTTCAGTCAATTCAGCATCCTTATTCACATGCAGATATCAGAAAACAGTAGGTTTGATCAGTGAATACCAGTCCTATGTTTCTTGGAAGACTTACTCATTTTTCCAAATCTGTAATGTTTCAAATCTGTTTCACAGCATTTGACTATTTCAGATTTCCATTTCCTACATCATTTGCAATTCCAACTTATTTACTGTGCACATGTATATCTGCTTAAAAATCAACTTTATTTACCACCAAGGAATTCTTTCACAGATGAATAATTAAATCATCACCCTCTGAAATAATACTTTATTTCTAATACTAGATAGAATTAATATTTCAGTTAAAGTAGTAATGAAATATCCACTATAGTAACAACGAAGGGAAAAATCTGCATGCCAGCAGTACCTGTAATGAAAATGTTCTTTCAGAGTCAATTTGCAGGCATTTGGAGGGCTGGGGGTGACACAACACTGAGTAACACTTGTATGTAACACATGAAGTCAGTCGCCAGTGAAATCCAAAAGATCCACTAATATATAAAAAAAAAAAAAATAGTAAGTAGCAGCTACCCCCTTTGAAAGCTCTGGTAGCAACTGCAACAATGCAAGTCTTTGCTACTCAAAAATATGTACCAGGATCTAGGAAAACATCTAAATTTCTGCACACCATGTCATTAACTGCAACACCACTGCAAGTGCACGGAGATGTCAACAGTGCCACAGGCAGGCCTTAGGCCTTGGGCAGATCTCTCCAGTCTGCACAAGAACAAGGGCCAAGAGAGACAAGTAAAACACTCGAGATTTCAGCCAAAATAACAAAGCTTCATGTATCGCCAAAACCCAGAGAAGCGGGAAAAGCAGCAGGCAGGGACTAATTTCAGTACACCAGAAGGCATGAAAGATTTATTGCTGAAGCAAAAGTCTGAAGTTGTATGCAACAGGAACAAAGGTTATAGCACAGGACCATTTAAAACCAAAGCAAGACCTTTGTCAGGCTAATGAACAATTTGGGAGGTGAAATTCTCGGTATTCCTCCCTCAAAGAACAACCCCATCAAAATGGACACACCACAGGGAGAAGACAACACTTTGTTTTGTTTTTTTCTTTTAAAAGCTGACACCTGTGAATGCAAAGGGAGGTCTGGTAGCCATTGGTAATCCCAGTATGGTTCATATTCTGTCTGCAAGGAATTGTGCCTAAAGTGAGAATCTAGTTTGTCTCAAAAACACAAAAGCAAGCATAAAAATTGCAAAAAAACCCTGCCACTTCTCTCAATCTCTTAAAATTCTTAAAGTGATAAAAAAAGGGGTTGAAAATGTGGCAGTTTATCTCAGAACCAAGAGATACCTGAGCAGAAGCTCGAGGCCACATCAGCCAAGACCGCTGAACAGGTCTTCAAAAGGAAACGAAATTCTACTCTTAAGTGTAAAGTCACATTTGCTAAACCATTTTCAAAGGCCTATTTTTCAATCTGGACAGTGTCTATGCTGCAGAAAGTTATCAGCTGTCCCAGGGGATGTAAACACTTCACTAAATTCAACAGGTTACAAAACATTACTTCAACCAGCACGGTCAGCAGATGCATCACCAGCACACTGGTAAGATTTCTCTTTTAAGTCAACTAAAAAGTTTAGGGGGTTGTTTTGTGTATTTTTTATTTCAAAAAGTAGTACCTGGCAAGGCTGGTTTTGCTAAAGCTGGCCAACCCTCGAGAGCTGCACGCTTGGTGCAAACTGCAACCTGCAGCTCTGCTGTTACTGTTCTCCCAGGGCCAGCACAGAGAACAGGAATGGAAGGCTACGTAACTGTGTATGGATGTTCATAAAGCCAAAGAGATTACGGGTGGAAGGTTCCAGATAATCCAGAACACACAAAGGGAGCTGAGACCACATTCCTAGTATCAGGAAAGCTCAAACTCTTACATGAACCAGTTAATCTTTTCAAATCAGAGTCTGCTAGAATAATAACTTACCACGTCACACATGAATTTGCTCATGGTGTGAGGGGAAAGCGAGATCCCTGAGGCTGCAAAAGTGGTAGTAATCTCTTAGCCAGCATCAAAGAAAACAGCAGTAAGACTTAAGGACGTGTTAGCCACGTCCAAGAGACTCACGTTTCTATTGCTTCTCTAATACGTAATTATGGCTATGCAGGAGTAATGTTTAGCAATACAAATATTGATTTAATTAGTAATTCCTTGACAGACCTACTTTAGATTAAACAAATCAGGGCACTCATGTATTAAATAACTGATTTGAGTGGCAGGTGTGACTATGTTTTAAATTTTAACAGCCTGTAAGCAAAAACCATTTGCAACAGAAGGACCTCGGGTAGTTGAATTAGACATCACCTGAAAATCACGTTGTTCTATTGCTACAAATGAAGCCCAAGTGATCACTAAGTGCACTGAAAATTATAAACTGAGTACATAAGGATGTACAACTTTCAGAAAGTTCTACAGAAAAATCCGAACAAAAATCAGGTACAGAGGGCTTTGGAAATAACAACAGGCCTTGGATCTTAAGTTTTACATACTTAGCTGAAGGACATGCTCAGAGCAGTTTACTGCCATGTGTAGCTACCTGAAAAAGACACATCATTCAGCTGTGTTTGAACTATACAGGAATACGTTACACAGAGAATAAATAAGTTAAGTGACAAGAGTTTTGCCATTACCACATCAGATGCTAGCTAGCCTAGAAACCCTCTTCCCTCAGAACACAGCTTAGGACAATCCAAGTGTTCCACAGGTGGGAAAAGAGACAGTTAACTTGGACACCGCTGCTATCTTCTTAATGAAACACCTCTTGCTTCCAAACTGTGACTCATGAGGAACCTTCCTACTACACACACTGGCAAGTATCTTTATTGCCTGGCACTATCAGCACAGGGAGCAATTCAAACCCAGATATGTCTCTGTGAATCACAGGTCACTGCTAAAGTTGAGGCCTTTGTAGCTTGATAAGTAACCACTTCAATATTATTTAACTTCAGTCAGATAACTGATTTGAGGGGGATGGTTGCTTTTTTGGTTTGTTTTTTTTCCATGTGAAATGGAACTCTCTTAACTGTGCCTTGAGCAGGGCAAGGAGGCAGGCACAGAAGGGAGTTTGCTCCCTTGCACCAGCCCCTCTGGAGAGATGCAGGCGGGTACTGGCAGCGCTCCTGGAGCCCACCGGGTGTCCAACTGCCCCCCACAACAGGGAGGCCAGTCTGTCTCTCTGTTCCACACTACCATCTGACAGCAGGAGTTTGGGGAGTGCCTGGAACCAGCACCTGTAAGGAATCCTGTGAAGGGACGACTGATTCTGCATTCTGACTAATCTGCATTTACAAAGATGCCTCAGCTCTACCTCAGTTCCTACAGCTCCTCACCCTCAAGGCGTAGGGCATCCTATGCATTAGTGCAGGTAGAAACACAACCACTTAAGAGAGGCAGTTTAACTGAATTATTTTTTTGCAGACCCAAAAATAAAACCAATCTGTTATTATGAACCTTTATTAAGCGGCTCACATTTCAGTATAAATCACACTAAAAAGATTTTTAAAAAAGATATTTACACTACAGTGCTGACACATTTAAAATGAAAAAATTGGTATAAATAAGCTCTATGGAAAAGCCTGGAATTGTCAAAAAGAATTCTGGCTCATCTTACAAAAAATATATATGTTAAATGTCAGCTCTACTCTAAAACCTACAACTCAAAATTATTTAAAGACTTCTTTATGTTAAACCTGCAGTGTTTACAGTGCATCTGGCCCTAAGTGCTTTGATACTTCACAGTTATGGACAGGCACTGAGGAATGTTACAAAGCTACATAACTATTTTCTGTAACAGATGCAAAGGCAAGTCACAAACTTGCCTCACAATTTACGATCTTTACATTATTACATCATTAAGTTTAAAAAGGAATTTAAAACCATATATACAAATTTAGCACAAAAAATCATCCTCTCTTTGTCCATGCAGTTTTGGATATGATGAACTATGTTGTCTTGTATCATCTGGATGCACATGACCTCCAGAGCACAACTTGCCTTGCAAGTCCTTGTTGCCAGGTTCAAATTTAGAATCCATTTCCAACCTTAATGACGTCAACTCAGCGTGATCCAGCCTAGTCTGAACATTCTGTCCCCCGACGTCATTAGGTGTCACTGTCTTTTCAGCAAGATCGACATTCATGGGTTCTTCTTTTATTCGGTGAGATGCAAGAGGTTCATGTTTTATAAATTCCTGCTGCAAGTACTTGGTCTGCAGAGCATCTGAGAATTTGGTGTCTTCGGAGGTATCTTTGCTCATCGCACAAACTCTGCTCTCAGTCTGAAGTCCGATAACCGAAGACTTGGGGTCTGCAGAGGTCCCTGCTTCAACAGTACTTGTGTTTTGAGAGAGTTCTTCCTCTGAATGATAGAGCTTCAGCCGGATGTGCCAAGCCAAACTGCACACAGCCGAGACTGTTTTGAACTGGTGCACAACATTCCTTGGAATAAAATATATGTCATTATCAAATAACTGGATTCTGGCATATCGAATGCCTTCCCTTCGCAGTTGATTAAGTTTCGCATCATCAACCCACTGGACACACTGTAGGGAAAAAAGAAGGAAGGGGAAAAAATGGTGAAAACTGATTCAGTACTCGGAGGACACGGACCATCAGTTCTTAGCATGCTTACCTGTGAGAGCGGAGGCTCATGCAAATCTAACTGCATTCGCTGAACCACCTCCAAGAAGTCCTCAGCATGAAAACAAATTACATCTTTGGTTATACGAGGCTGCTCAGACCTACAGAAGAATAAAAAGTGCAGTCAGGGGCTGAAACTAACATGCGACACAGAATAACAAAATCTGCAGGCAAGGATAAAGCAAATTATTTAAATTCAAAAAACCCATTCCAGCATAACCCAGATCTTTAAGAAAAAGGTTGACCAAAGTGTTTAATTCTAAAACATATTAACATCAGACTAGTTAAACAGATTAACCACAATTTCTTTATAAGTGGCAGTAAAAGCAGCCATGAAAGGTCAACAAAACACATGATTTTTTATTTCTATTCATTTCAATTCTAATTTTAACTGACCTCTAGTCTGCCCTGATGCTGAAAGGCAGATGCCCCAGATACGCTGGCCTTACTCTGTCAACACTCCGACATGATACTCCCATCAGGTAGCTCAGAGCACGCAGCAGTCTGACTGTGAGCACTATGGCAACCACTGCTCAGTATCTCAGCCTCAAACACCTTGCTCAGACTTAGGAGTAAGAGCTGAATCTACATTAAGCTGCCACAATGCCAGTAATCAGCCAATACTGGCAGCCTCCACAAAGCATCCCTTAAAAATACACCCCTGTTCGTGCTCACTAGAGAGCTACAGGAATGAGGCTTTGTCTCCTTTTTCAAATTATTAGGAGAAATCATCCCTTGCCCCAAAACGTCTCTCCTAAAGAAATGCACACCATTTATATAATTCCTCTGGAGACATTTTCTAGAATTAGCCAACGAAAGGTAAAAACAGCTACAATCCTTATACATTTCTGATTTAAAGGCCAAACTGTTCCTCACTGGAAGCGCATAAAACTAAGCTCCATGTGTTCGGTTTTGAGGGGTGTTTGGTTTTTCAAAGGATTCTTTTCTTTTTAAATGTGGCGATAGGAAGATTTCATTCATGCAGGATAAAGCCCACACTGGAGTGGTTTTACAAGTACAATTTCTCAACCAGAAAGAGCCTGGTTGATGACTTTTTCCTTCCTCCTGCTGGGGCTGACACAGAGCCCCAGGTACCCCCTCTGTCTCATTTCTGCCCCTCTGCAAACAGGACACAAGTCAGACCTATGGGGGTCCATGGGAGGAGCTGAGACAGCAAAACTGTTTGATCCATTTCAGAATCAAATGCACTTTTCTAGAAGCAAGACGATAATTTATTTTTATAAAATATATGTGTCATGTTATTACCATTCGAGGAAGCAGGCAATGATGTACAGTTCATTTGGGCTTTTTAAACTTAGGAGACATGTTTATTTTATTTAGGTCATGACCTCGATAAAGCAAAAAATAACCAGTCTGAGGCTATTTTCAGGAGAAAAAAAATCCCCAATCAAATACTGAGAGTATGCTAGGGAGACTTTTTAGACTGCATATTTTGCTTTCAATTTCACAGAGATTAAAATGTGTCTCTGTATTTTGATCTATATACTCCTGAAGAGGATTTAAGGACTGAAAGCGAAAAGCTTCAGAAACATTTCTAATCAGTGGCATTAAAGATATTAGCTACATAGAGCAGATGTTTGTTTTCAAAATACAAATTTGCATTTGGAGTTACCAGTATTTGTAAATGAAGAATTAAAATAGATTGTAAGAATATTTCACACCCTAAGAGAACTTCAACCCAAACCAATGTGTTGACACAGCAGCATCTATTCTGGTTTATGCATTATCGTTCCTACTCTCAGTCCCTGTGTGTGTCCAGCAGAATGCATCACCAACTGCTGCAATTCGATCACAAAGCACAACACTCCTTTTGCAAACAACTGAGAAAAAACACTGCCAGATAATTTTAAGTTCTGTACTTGAAGATTTTATTGTTAAATTTAGAGGATGTTGTGTACCTCCAAACAAAACAGTAGCACAATAGTTCATTTAACATCCAAAAAAGGCATTAAAACAAATCAGAACAGTAAGATGACTTCAGAAGAACCCATTTAAGCCCCTACTGGAACACTGCTAGAACTATTTTTGGCAGTATTTTTTTTCCTTTAAATTCGTTCTTCAAAAGGGCCACCTCTTTCTGTTCTAACTTTTCAAAACCAGAATCAAAACTACAGGTTTTACCATTAGTATTTCTGACCTAATGCACAAAGTCTGGCAATATATAACAAATTTCTGTAGAAAAGCACTAACAACTTCAGGCTCTGGAACACAAACTTGGAAGCTGCTTGCTGAAGGACAGGTTTCATTTTGCCAACACCACCATGAAGTGTGTTCTGCTGTCCCTGTAAACCTCCCTCCCAAATTTCCCATGTAAACACCTTCAAAAAGTTTCCATAATTTAAAATTTTATTGACATTTCCCAAGTTCTAAAGCTCACTTGGTATCACCTACAAAAATGGCAGTAAATAATAAGCATGACCAAACCTCCATTTATCAGCCTTCAGTGCAGTGCAATCTTTAAAACGTTTGCTGGCAATAGCCAGAGTTCTACAAATTGTAAATACTCAAAGCAGTAAAAAAGAATCATAATACAGCAATTTTACAAAACATCTAAAATCAAGAGCCTGTCATATTTGGAAAAGGAAAAGGTACCTTTTTCTTTTTCAAAATACTATGTTTAGTTTCCAGTCATGTCCTCTAGCCCCAAAACCTGCTTTTTGCCTTTCAGCAGTTCTGTCCCTGCCTGTTCTGAAAGACACCAATTATCCCACTGAACATTAACATTTGTGCCTATCAACTGCTAAAATAAATCCCCACTTTCTTTAAATCTAGACCAACTTCTGGATTATAAAGCTTTCTTTGCAAACTCAAGCCATTTCCATAGTAACTAAACACAAATAATCAACTCAGTTCAGCCAGTCCAGGAATTGCTTTATTTTCTTCTCACAGAAAATGTGAATTTTATATACATAATCTCATCATTAGAACATGTGCATTTGTACTGCCTTAATGCCTTAACCACCCCAGAATATCTCCAGCTTTTCAGGTTCATTCAACTACTCAAACAGATTTGAAAAAAAAAACCAACCAACCAACCAAAAAAACCAAACCAGATTTTTTAAAACTTCCATGCATGTTGTTTGCTTTAAAATAAATCTACCCACAGATTACAAACTAGGGTAAAACTAGTATCTGAAATTACTTTAATGTGTTACATTAATCAATGATGCTTCATTATCATAAGCCCTAATTAGTTCTCATCATGTAAGTACACTGAAGTGGCTTTTCAAAATTATACAGAAGTGAAAAGGGAAAGGAGAAATTATCATTTAGGCCAAATCAATCTTGAAATATATAATTTTTATTGTGTTGTTTGTGTTGTATATTTTCCTCCTCTCCAGATATCAGTCCCAAATTTTTTATACTGCACTAAAAGATACATTTTCTGTTCTTATGCTGAAGTGAAGTGCTGATATTTCTTTTATACTGCCCAAACTGAAGTATTTTCAGGTAACAAAGCTACAGGATGAGAACAGGGAGAATTATTATCAATTTACATTCTTATTAATCTCCACAGACACCCAAGTTTGGGGAGTGGGGCTTTGTCTGGTTTGTTTACTTCCTTTGAAAGTCTCTCTATGTGCAAAGTGTAATTTAAAATACCCAGATCTACAGCTATCTCAGCACTTGCCCTGCTTGGCTCAGCCAGAGCAAGCAGGAAGTTGAAGGCTCCCACTATCATTGACCTGAAGAGGAAGGAAACTGCAAAACCTCAGAGCCCCTCAGAAAAACACATTACTACCTGAACAATCCAGTTCTTCCCCAATGGCAATTACTCTATTTTCTGTCAGTGAACTCCTGCACTGTAACACAAATTTGCATCATTTCACCCAAAGGGAATCCGCCCTTCTAATTTCTAGATACATACAAAGAGCAAAAGGTATTTATAGTGTTTACATATGCAAAGGTAACCTCCAAAAATAAGGTAGCTCTTCCAAACCAAGATGAGAAGTTCCTGAAAAATGCTTCTTAGATCTGAGCCAGGAAGCCCAAATTATTATGGGCTTTTTATTTAGCTAACATGTAAGTAGCTTCAAATGAGACACATTCATTTCCTGAATCTCATATGGTAATTCCAAGGACAGACACCAAAGAATTTCACACAACTTCCAACAGGATTCTTCCTAGGTGAACCACCATAAATAAATCAGGGTTACAACAGCAGTGACTTGGAAGCAGAAGCTTAAGAATTCTGCTCATCTCCAGACAACACAAAGAACTGCCAGCAGGTATCCACATGCACCTCTGAGGCAGCAGCTCAGGTCAGTCCACACGCACCAGTTACAGCAAAACAAAGCGTGAAGCATTTTTACATCTAACACGAACTCAGTTACAGCAACTCACAGTTATTACACTGTCACTGCAAGGTACCTTTCTAGTTTCAACCCCACAGCAAAACCAGATGCAATCTATCAGAGGAAAAACCTACCTAGTGTCCAACCAGTATCTACCAAGTCTTCATTAAATCTCTAATCCTAGATTAACCATCCTGCAGTCCTCCTACCAATGATAAATGGAAATTCAAGCAAACATTTTTCAAACACCTAGGGGAAGCCAATCAACACCTACCACTCCCCACAGTGCACAGCCTTCAACACTCCCACAGCAGCTGTAGTCTGTCGTTCAAAACCTTGTCCTATGTGATCTGCATGGGCTCGTGTCCGGTCTTCAAATAGCATTTCACGGGGTTCACTGGTTCGAGGTAGGTACTGCAAGTTTTTTATTTCATTGGTAGTTCTGTGTAAGAAAAACAGTAACGGTGATACAGAAATTTCTCTCAATTATATCATTTTCATCATAGCCTACAGGATTGGTTTTCTCCCTTCAGTGAGAATACAGAAGTTAAACAGGAAAAACAGTAACAATTCAGACAAATTAAAAATGTAATGGGCTATGCAAAGAACCAGAACACCTGTTTCAATTAAAAAAAAATAAAAAACACAAAAACCAACCCACACTAACAACAACAACAACGAAGCGTCATGGCCCAAAGTGCACTAAAAGGCCCTAATGACTGAGCAGCCTCGCTCACAGTGTCCACACACAAACACAAAGAGCCCCAGAGCTCTGTTTAAGCTCAGGCCTGGCCCATGCCATGCTTCAGGAGCACTGGTCTCCATCTCAGCCAGACATGTGCTGAGCCACAGACTTGCTCCTCAGCTTGTCCTCAGAACAGCTTTGTCACAATGCACCTACTTGGCACTCTCTGGGCCTGATCTTCACTGGCAGACTGACTTCCTGGCTTGAACTCAGACCTGCCCAACACACTGGAGTCTGGGCTGAATCTCCATGATGCCATTAATGAAGATGCTGAACAAAACTGGCACAAGGTATCATGGTCTGAATGACTCCAGTGGCAACTGTTTTCCAGTTGGACTTGCTGCTGCTGCTCACAACCCTCTGAGCACAGCAGTTACACCAGTCCTTGGTCCACTTCATGTACCTATCACTCTAGTCTGTCCTCTGTTAACCTATCAGGATGTTATGGGAGACAAATGCCCAGTGTGGAAAGGCTCAGTAAATTTGAGACAAACACCATCCCTGGCGCTCATCTCATCCTGTGAGCCAATCATTTTGTTGTAGATCAGCTAGATAAAGGATTTAATTTCCCCTTTGTTAATCAATACTAACTATTCTTAACTACCATCTTGTACCTCATGCTTGAAATGGCATCTTCTCCAGCATGAAGGAGAGACTGACTGGCCTGCAGTTCTTCAAGTTCTGCTTCTCACCCTTCTAAATGACTGGAGCAACACTTGCTTTCTTCCAGTCCTCAGGAACCTTTGCCAGTTGCCATGACCATTCGAAGACAGAGTGACCTTGCAGTGATACTGGCCAGCTCCCACAGCACTTGTGGGTACAACCCAGCTGGTCCCATGGGCTTGTGTCTGTCTAATCAACATGTCTAACACATTCCTTACCCTGATTTTCCTACACTGAAGGTAAGTACTCCTTGCTCCAGACATTCCTACTGTCTCCAGGACCTGGCATTCCTGAAAGTACATCTCCCAGAAAAGACACAGACAAACAAAGCATTGAGTATCTTGGCCTTTTCCATGTCCTTTGTCTCCAGGCCCTTTGCCCATTCAGCAAATGCCCTACATTTTCGTAGTCTTTCTAGCATGCCTCCAGAAGTCCTTGCTGCCCTTCACATTCCTTGCCAAATTCAGCTCCAGATGGTCTTTGGCTCTAACTGCATCCCATTTATGGCTGGACAGTGTTTCTATACTCCTTCTGAAGCACCCGACCCTGCTTCCACTTCTGGTAGCTCTCTTGTTGTGTTTGAATTTTAAACAGGAGAGTTCCCACGACATTTCGTCAGAACACACAATTTTCAAGTTCTGCAGAGGTTGTCCCTGCTCTTCAGCTGGCACTTATACCCAATACAATAGCAAAGCTTAAAGATCTTATTTAACATTGGAATTACTACCTTCCATGTGAAAGAGAAGCCCTTGTCCCTTGAGGTCATAAAACATCCATTCAGATTTAACAACAGGGGTATCAATTCCAGTCTCATGGCACACATCAGTAATTGCATGGTTGTTCACATTTCCCTTAAGTTTTCACCTTAAATTTCTACTAAAGGTCCAAAAAGGGCCAGCACCTTACTTGGGAGACAGTAAAAATTAAAAAAAATAATCCTGATCCTTACATAACAAAACAACTTAAAAGTATATTTACGTTAAGATATAGTATCAACCAGTAAAAGGTTTGGGATAAAATGAATTTGCAGAGAAAAAATACTAACCAGACATTTATCAAGTAAGATAATCCAACTTACCTCTTCCTTTTGAAAGGTGACTTTGGCATGTCAGCCACAGGGATCATCTGTTCTCCTGGACGTACCCACATAATGGGACCATCATCACTGTCTTTACGACTCTCTAATTTTAAACTAGAAAGTGTTCCCCACGGCAGTGTACACTAATGGGAAATACAAGCCATGATTTTGAAGTGAGTGACTTTAAAAACTTTTTTAAACACAGCTTTTATCTGCCTTGATGAAAACGTTTATTAGAACACTCAATTATCTGAGCAAGTATCACACACTCTCATTTTATTACAACAGCACTGGACAGCATATTGTCCCCCTTCTCCCAACCCAATCCCTTCTGTCCTTACTTTTAAGAAGGGTGATTCTTCCAACATATCAAGGAATTCAGGGAAGTAATCCCCCACTTCCTCATCAACTGCTCCAACCAGGCTGATCTGTCTCATTGGGCCAGCTCTATACGTACCATGAGAGTATGTTCTTTTTACCTACAAGTAGAATATGACAACAGAAGTTATACCGAGTCCACTATTTCCAAAATCTACATTCACTAAACACCTTTAATCTCTATGCTAATGTTTCCTGACATCAGTCCTTCAATCTTCAGTATACTTAAGATTATTATGAAGCTAATTACTACGAACTCAAATCCAGAAGTTCTTATTAAAAATCCATGACAACCTGAATTTTATTTTAAAACCTAAGGTAAACCAGAGTATCTATTTATTGCCTTTCAAGAAAATAACATTCCAAAGCAGTAGCTGTGAAAAGCTATCAATGTATGTTTTGCTCAGTACCTAGTACATAAGGATTCTTACCTGGATTACTCAAGCCTAGCTTAGTTTTTACCTTTTTCCTGTAGCAGGTAGAACTCTTGAGTTACAACTAATTTAACTCTAAACATTTCCTCTGCTAATTATCTTCTCCAGTATAGCCTCCGTGTGAGCACATTAACTGGAGCTAATTATCACAGTGAAGACAAGGCTCATAAAGAGTTCATAAGGGAAGAGATAACGATAGACATTCCTTCATTTTTGCTGTGCTAACATGTCCTGTGCTCCCTTCAGACTTTAAGGGCTGGAACATTCAGCTCTCCTGAGAAATCTTTTACTGTAAATTTGAACAGAAACACACATTGTAAGTTTTTTTCAATGATCTGATTTGTTGTTTTTGATCACCAAAATACTTAGGCATGAGACTGATGTCCCCTTAATCTTTTATCTCCCTTTTAATAGGATGAAAGACACGGTGGTGTTATGAGATGAAATATGATGAGATCAGAACAGAGGGAAGAGCGGATGGACTACTGCACATAAAAGTAAGGCTCCTGTACTGCATATCTGCATCCAAAGCAAGAAAAGAAGTGCAATGAAAACAGTTAATGAAATACTGCTTAACTATGGTCCTCGCCCAGACAGACCATCAAAATTCCCAGTAGTTATAGCCGTGCAGAGGAGAATTAGCAGCAGTTCCTGAAAATACGACTAAGTCACGGAACAACACTGTGCCCTCCTGAGAAGCTCCACTGATGTAAGCACTGCATTCCAGAAACGCAGAACCAAATACTTTTCAGATCATCTCAGTCATGTCACACACCCAGGAAATGGAGGAGTACTAAAAGTAGGATTTTACAAAATGTCTGAGCTAATGCTCGTCACAGACATCACAAACCGTCACAGACACACCACAAAGAGCAGTCCTGCTAGGCAGTATTCCTGTACTCCCCAAATCCTTAGTCATACATTCCTGCAGCTTTTTTTTGTGCAGACAGCTGGTGATTTTGTGATAAAGCATCAGAAAACATTAATTTCTGCCGAATCTGCATCAGCTCAGTCCTCAACTGTATCTGCACTGGCACAAAGCATTAGAAGCTCACAAAAAGCACGGCGCAAGGGACACTCATCACTGGCTTATGGGCTAGACCAGTTTCAAAGAACCCTAAACCCCACTTTCTGAAGGTACAGACAGCCACAGATCTGTGACAGTTTATTAAAAAACCTAATATGCAAAGGACTTTTCTTCCACTGACCTAAGTAGCTTAATATTCCACCATCCCAAACCACAATATTAAGCTGTAGTTTTCATCTACACTCCTGATTTAAGGGAACCATTTTTCTGCCTTTTTCTATGCTTTCTTCTCCTACCACTACCATTCTCCCAAACTGCAAGTGATGAGATGAAAGGAAATGGCCTCAAGTTGTGCCAGCAGGGGTTTAGATTGGATATCAGGAAACATTTCTTCACCAAAAGGGCTCTCAAGCATTGGCACAGACTGCCCAGGGTGATGGGTGAGTCACCATTGCTAGAGGTATTTAAAAGATGTGTAGATGTGGTATTTAAGGACATGGTTTAGTGGCGGATTTGGCAGTGCTGGGTTAAGAGTTGGACTCTTAGAAAAGTCTTAAAGGTCTTTTCCAACCTAAAAAATTGTATAATTCATGTAGGATATGATAAACTAGTTGTGAAACTACTCCAAGAGAAAACTCAAACTTCTCCTAAAAAAATACTTCAGTGAAGTTTGGAAAAGCTGTGAAGCTTCCAGCTGATCAACACACCCATCTGGCTTATGTACCAGTGGGTGTTGATAATGAAGCATAAAGTCAGCAAAGTATGTAAGCATAGCATAATGTTTGCTTAAGGTGAATCAATTAAGACATTCCTTACATATTGCCAAAAAAGACCATGCCACTGAATATTAGAACTGAAAGATCAACTCAACTCTTTCAGCATTATTTGTCCATGCCCTTTCACTCCTAGCTCTCCTGGTCAACTATGCTCCCCTCACTCACCAGGCAGTCTAGATTGCTTTTCAAGATCCACCTTAGGAGAGATGAAATACCAAAATAATTGCTAAGATAATGTCAAAGTTACAAATGATGAGTAGTTTCTTCTGGGACCATATCAGAGTTGTATGACTGTGAATACAGAATGAAATGTCTGAGCATTCAAGACCCCTGTGGTGGCTTAACCCCAGGCAGCAGATCTTATCTTACAGCCCCCTGCTCACACAGTGCTTGCAATGGTGAGACATGGGAGAGAACAGGAAAAGCAAGGAAACACACGGGCCCAGACACAGTTTATTAAGTGAAGAAAAGAGGAAAATGAAGAGGAAAGTAAAGAGGAAAAAACACCCAGTGGTGTTTTTCACCACTCACCAACTCTCACAAACAGATTGATGCCCCACAGTCCCTGAGCAATAAGTCCCTTCCAGCCAGTATTGCCCACCTCAGCCCCCTCAGTCTTCTGTTGCTGAGCATGGTGTTACATTGCATGGAACATCCCTGCAGGCAGTTTGGACTGTGGCTGTCCCAGCCATGCCCCCTCCCAGCCTGCAACTAGAGGGTCCTGGAAGACTGGACACTGTACAAATGATGCTCAGTAAAAGCCAAAACACCAGTGTGTTATCAACACTTTTAGTCACAAACCCAAAACACAGCTCCATGAGAGGCTGCTGCAAAGAAAATTAACCAATCCAGAGCCAGTATAAATAGGAAATAAATCCATGCTGGTGATCAAAGGGGCAGATTTGCTCCCTCTCTTTTCCCTTCTTCCCTGATAGCGTAAGGTCTTCTGAAGATGGAACTGGGAGCAAGCTTAGGTAACTGATCTGAATTAAATCCAGGAATTACCTAAAGAATTTATTTCTTTACTTTAGAAAATTATAAAAATTAAATAAACACATAGACAAAAAATACTACTGTGTGGCCAGAAAGAACAAGAGGGAATCTGAAAGAGGAGGCAGCTGTAGGCAGTGAAAAGCAACTCCCATCTCATTTCTTCCATGGGCTGGGTTGTACCACCCCAGACTCTAGTCTTGGGCCAGACTATTTTAGATTAAGTATTACACAAACATACATAAAAAAGTGAGGCCATTCGTAGAGAGGAGAGCTAGCTAATTTTCACTCACTCACAAATTAGACTGCTACTAAGTAATGGTATGAAAACACCAAAAACCTCCCATGGATATCTGACCAATGACAAATATAAATTCAAACCTCTTAAAGACAACAATCAAAATCTATGGCAATAGCAATTTTCTTCTCCTTTTACTGTCAGTATCCTTTGGCTGGTTTATTCAAAGGAAAAGAAATAGATTCCTCTATGTATTTCTAAACTCACAAAAACAATACTGATGTACCAAAATCAGTATTTACTCATCGAAGTTTAGACATTAAATTATGCACCAACCACAAATGAAGTATAATACACTTTTTATAAGGTAATCTTCCTGGATGTAGTTTCACAGGTTGCAGTGTGACTATGCTTTTAAAATGTAATAAATTTGCTTAAATAAATAGCTGGAACAATCTAAATCCAGAAAAAAAGAAGGAATCCAGAACATGCTGCTCTTCTGGCATATGATCACAAATGAATACACGTTCACATAAAAAATCCCCAAGTACATGCAGTGTAATACTATGGACAGGTATAAGAGATAGAAACATATAAAATAATAAACATGACATCCTAACTTCTTTCTTCTCACATAGCTTAAAATTTGAAGCATGTCACACACAAAAGGAAACTGTCCTTCTCTTCCATCCCAGCAATGGACAAGTATGGCCTCAAATGTTTTTTTAATGCAATAGCAAATATTTTGACAGAAATGTTTTGGTGTCTAACAAGAATCTGAAGACTAAATGTGAATATATAGACAGATAATACTGAAAACAATACATCAGGGCCTTATCATCCTAGAAATAAGAAACATTTTAGACATTATACCTTAAAGATCGTTTCGTTTTCTGTTTGAAGGAGTCACAAAGTGGAAAGAACAATCCAGAGAAACCAAGCATCTGAAGACATGAATTTAAAAAACAAACTGGGGCAAGTCACAACTTCATTCCTAATTTTAATATAGTAGGGTTTGGGGTTGTTGTGGTTTGGAATTTTTTGTTTATTTACTAAAGGCTCAATTTTATTTCAATTTTTCACCTTTAAAACCAGGAAGGCCTGGAAAAACAGTCCTCAGAGCTAAAAAAACAAACAAATAAACAAAACCCCCCAACAACTAACCACCAACTGAACCCAAAGAAACCCACAAAGTTCCACCAAAGACCAAGAAACCCCAAAACCATTGAAACACCATAACAATATGCAGGGAACATTGAGGGAATAGAGTGTACAAACAATGCACTTACACATTTGTATCTCAGAATGGAAAATATCCAATTTCACATTTAGTATAATCTCCATCACTACAGCCATGAAAAGGCTGTGTAGCATTCTTGCTTATTTGGTACATTTTGATGAAGTGCCCAAAAGGCTTTCTCTTCCTTGCCAACTCTTTTCAAATACTTAAATGATGACATATATTTTTAGTTTCAAATGGGAACCAATACTGAACAAATATTTATCAAAACTGCTCTGATTTTAAAAACAGTCGCTACTGTGCTTGGCTGCTTTTTACTATTAAACCACATGTACTTTATGCTACTTTCTTTACCTTTCTTTTTTTAGGTCAGGGTTTTGGTATCAGGATGGGATGTCTAGAGAGTTCTGGCATTGCTCAAAGGTGATCCATTGTCATTGAAGATTTAATTTCAACAAATAATACCATTTCCCAATTGGAAGTTTCTGGAAATACAGTCCCAATTTTTTTACCACATTATTAGTTCCACCAGCATCTTTTTACCACTGTAGTTCATTTACCACTTGACATGTTTTATCCCGCAGCTGAAATACTCAAATAATATCACGGATGGACAGAAGTTTTTAAAAGCAAGGTGACCTTGCTTTTATTCTGAATTCCAGAGACACAAAACCAGTGAAGCAGTCAACAAAGAATTTTAAAAAATTAAAAATTAAGGCTTGCATCAATTGAATCCCTTCATGGAAAACGCCCTTGTGAAAGTGAGGTGACTTACTGCCCTTGTAGCTCAGGAAGATTCACGACATGGGTCAGTCTCAGATCCTGCCCAAGCTGCAAGTACAAACCTCTATCTAGGGCCTTATTTAGGTATGGGTTTTGTTAATACAGAATATGTCAGTAAAAAGGGCAACATCTGACTGTCAATTGGTATTGACTGGCTGAAACTGTCAGGAAACAACTTAGAAAGGTAACTGTTCTCTAAGTGGAAAACAAATGAGCAAGTGCTGCACACTTCTGTCATTCCCTGCAAACTGACTCTTTGTACCACGGTATTCAAAAAGTGAAAACTTTTGTTTGCTTCAACACAATAGGCTGCCATCATCTATCAAAAAAGTCTCTTACATGTAGTCTTACAGATTAGTCTAAAAATGCATTTTCTAGATTAAGAGTATTTTAAGACATTTTAAAGAAGAGTTTTTTAGAGCATCTTTTTTAGATAAAAAAAAGAAAATGGGACTATATATGTTTTAACAGAGCTAGGATTCCATTTTTCATCATCCAGAAGGAATGTTACAACTTTTTAATAACCAACCAAACATTTGAACAGCTAAAAAAGCAAGGAACAAATTTCTGTTGAAAACTAAATTATACTGAAAACTAGTGAAGAACAACTCAAAAGACTTTTGATATAAAGTTCCAATATCAAAGAGTTCTTTCCAGAACACAGGAAAATAACACAATATAGGGAAATAGACATGATACAAATTTTTAATGATAAGGAAATTAAACACTAACCAATTATTAGAGATTTGCTTTAAAGAAAAATACTTTCAGCAATTCCCCTCAAATACTAAAGGAACTAATATTTTCAAGCAGGATTTCACAAATTAGAAAATAACTAAACAGCAAAAACCTCTCTGCAGAAGACAAATCTTTAAAAGCTAAACAAGGAGGACAGCAAAGAGAAGATAGTATCAAAAGAGGCCGAAAAAGAGTGGGAATGATAAGGTCTGTGTGCACAGCTTGAAGAAGTGAGGACAATCCCTCATGAAAAATCACACCACAAACATGAACTATCATTACTACCGCAGTTCTTGCTCTAAAATACTTATTCATTATAATATTTGTATATTTAGTGTCCATCACAATTAACAAGGCAACATGAAGCTGTTTCAGACTGGGCACAAACCCCAAAAAATCATTTCTCTGAAGACTCAAACTGGCTGTTGTTACAGAATGGGGCTGATTGCGTAGTCTCACATTCATCCTTGAGTTATCCCGGACATAATAAAATATAATTTGCTAACTCAGTAATAAAACCAATCCCTCAACCCCTCAAGAGTGGGTAAGTTTTCTGCTGGATTAATGAAACAATCTGGCTCACCAGTTTGAGAAGCCGCACAAGAACACGCAACTGGAAGGGAAGGAGACATGAGGACACTTTTAGGAGCAGCAGCAGCAGCAGGTGCCAGATGGGCTCTGACCATTTGTCTGACTGCACCATGAGCAGTTAGAGTGACTTTTCCTAAGCTGAACAGTCAATGATGTGTATCCTCACAGATATACAGCACAAAGGCACTAAGGTAAAAAGAAACAAGGCTTTAATAAACTCCAAGCCGTGTGGTGGAGTCGACACTATGGAAGGAAGGGATGTCATCCAGAGGCCTGCGTGAACCTCACAAAGTTCAACCAGGCCAAGTGCAAGGCCCTCCACATAGGTTGAGGCAATCCCAAGCACAAATACAGGGCAGAGAATTGATTGAGAGCAGCCCTGGAGAGGTGCTGGTGGATGAGAGGCTGGACATCACCCGGCAATGTGCACGTGCAGCCTAGAAATGGAACAGCGTCCTGCGCTGCATCCCCAGCAATGTGGGCAGCAGGTGAGGGAGGGGATTCTGCCTCTCTGCTCCACCCTGGTGAGACCCCCCTGGAGGGCTGCATCCTGCTCTGGGGCCCCCAGCACAGGAAGGACATGGACCTGTCAGACCAAGTCCAGAGGAGGGTCACAACGATGCTTAGAGCACTGAGCACCTCTCCTATGAAAAGAGGCCATTCATAGAGAGACTGGTGTTCTGCCTGGAGGAGAGGCTCCAGAGATTAGAGCAACCTTCAAGTACCTAAAGGGGGCTACAAGAGAGCTGGAGAGAGACAATTTACAAGGACAGGACAAGGGGGGGTGGCTTCAAACTGAAAGAGGGCAGGTTGAGATTAGATATTAGTAAGAAATTCTTACTGTAAGGGTCATGAGGCACTGGAACAGGTTGCCCAGAAAGCTGTGAATTCAATTTGAACAAAAGCAAAAACTACACTCACGCATATATAATGAACAGCACAAGCATGAAAAGGGGAATGATTCAATCAGCAGGAGCTGCTGTTACAGCAAATCACAAACTGCTGTGAAAAAATAAGGAATAAATAACTAAGAGCAATAATTTGCAAGACACTTGCAGCAATCTTCTCATAGTCCTTGACATCAATACACCAGGCAAACAATGTCCATTTTCAGTACTGTATTAAAAATAAGGACAACTGAAGAGAGCATAAGGGGAGACCAGTAAGACCATTAAGGGTATAACATGTAAAGGTAGACTGAAATAACTCAAATTACTAAATCTAGGATGGAGGGGGAAAGGAGCTGTTAATCAAATATACGATAAACTGAAAGAAAAGGATAAATTCTTTGCCTTGTCCATTAAAGATCAGAATAAAAGGGTAAGAGGACAAATAAGAAAAAATTATTTTACAGCAGATTTCGTTGGAAAGTGTTGAACCACCTGAAGATCTCCAGCAAACACACCAGACAAGGGTTTGTCAGATACAGCTTAAAAATAGTTAATCTTTTGCCAAAGCACAGGAATTGGTGGGTATTGCTCAGCATTCTACTTCACCTATACTAAGAATGTGCCTCTGGGACAAGACAGTAAAATCAATGCAATAAGCATTGTTACAGTTAAACATCAAGTTTACACTCTGGGACTTCAGCAAGGCAATAAAAATTTACACTTGGCCAGGATGAGGACACAGTAATGAGTTCAAAGTATTAATGGCATTGGTCTCAACGGAAATAAATTGCCTAACTGAAGTGATGGAAACTGCAAGTGGCAAAAGCTGATTATTTACATTCTTTAAAATCCTCCTAAGAAGCTGACAAGATTCAGAGCTGCCAGGTAAGTGATGCAGCTGTTGCCATCTACACAAATAACAGAGCCCAGGGATGCTGGACCTTCAGAGGACAGTTTTTCACCACCTGAAGGACTGACTTACTGGCTACAAGGATATCCAGACTAATTCCATTTTGTCCAATTACAGAAACAATCTGATCAAGCCTTGTGGTCAGTTCACAAACAGCTCTTCCAGTAACCCAAAACAATTTTAACGAGTACTTAAGCATCAAGCTAGGTGATGAAAAACTCCCCAATTTCTCACCCCTCAAAATTTAAAAGCTAATTCTGATTAGACAGAACCAGTTCCAACACAAATTCCTCTCTCCTGTGCCTGCAGTAACTATTCTCACAAGTTTCTGTCCATTTCTAATCTAACAAGTAAAACTAGCCTGACAAGGGTGTATTGGGAAGGAGGCTGAGAGGAGTTCAATTTCAACTCTCCAATTGTGAAAACTAAGTAAATTACTTGAGAGATGCAGACTTCCAGGTAAACCTAGGACAATTCCAACAATTTTGACCTCAGCAACAGAATTTACTGTGAAATCAGCCTCTTCCCACAGAACTTGATGACTTCAAAATACACATCACTAAAAATGAAAAAAAAAAACTCATCTGCCACAAATCAGAAGGTGGAAGATTACTGAATAGCGCTGAAAGGATCAAGGTCAGAAATAAAAACTGACAAAACACACTATAATACTTTCTATTTCAGGCTTCCTTCTTTCTCATTTTTATTACTTTTCAATACTTTTTTAGATTTTTAAATACTTAGGTTTCTCAGGCTGATTACATGTGCTACAGTGAGTTCTCAAAATGACCACAGAACCTCATTTAGCCTCATCTCATTGTTTCTGTTCAAATTAGCAAAGCAACACCCAAGTTTCTTAAGGCTAATGAAGTCCAAGATACATACTCAAAGCAGACTTGATAAAACTTCCTACTTAGGCCTCAGGAAAGAACTTACTCCTCAACTGAGACCATACAACAACTGCCAGACGCTGCTCAGGCAGCTCAGGACAACAGGTAACACCACAGCACAGAGCCTGGGCAATGCAGGAACAGAAACCCACATTTGAAATTTCATCAAAATATACTGCAACAGCACATTGGAATCCCTTTAAAAGATTCATAAAGAAGTCAGTGAGACAGAATGTTCTCAATCTGCGCAAAATGTAACAAGTCAGAGAGGAGAATACTAAGTTAAAAAAACAATTCAATCATAGCAGATCACCTAAGACAAAATAAGCACCAAAATAAGACAAAAATAATCATAAGGAAAAATAAAATCAATAGCTACGCAACCAAGATACAGACTTAAATACTCCAGGAAACAGGGATGCTCCACAGAAGACAATTTAAGTCTGATGTACGTCTGTAAATGTTATTTATACACCACACACGCCTTATTCAGCAAAAATACAAGGAGCCAAGTGTTTTCTGTCAAGCAACCAAACCGAGAAGTGATGAAATGCCATGAAAACGAAGGGAAAAAACCAGAGAACACAAAGGAAAAGAAGATACCAGAACTAAACCCCCAGCCAAGTAAAATACAGCTTAGAAGAGAGAGCATAGAGCTGACCCATTGAATGCCACAATAAGACAGTTCGGCTTCTTCCCTCTACCACTCTCTCTCTCTGCTCCTCCTTCACTTACACAAAAATGGGGAAATTATGTTCTCAACCCCAATGAACACAGGACTGATTTAACTACAGATCTGGGTGTTACTACTGTAATACCAATTTCATCTAACTTTTTACTAAAATAACTGTTATAATTCACAACAACAAAATGTGGGCTTTTCTTAATCATGTCTTTAGGGCAGATACTGGTACACAGTTATGCTGGCATTAATGCTGGCCAAGATGACAGGCTGGACTTAAGGAACGTACTTAAAAGGACAGATCCAGCTTTTTTTTATATAAAATGGCCAAAGACAAGGCAGCTCTGGAGGGCTGCCCATAATACCTTCTGTGATTTTTATTATTAATGATCCAGTTTACATACTGAAGAAGACCCCAGTGACTGTAGTTCACAGAATGTTCACATTCCATGACAGTAGATATTTTCTTAACCAGCACTGCAATTGTTCTCTTGCAGCATTTCAGTTCTGCATATCCTTGTGGATAACACACACCTGAAATCTGTCAATAAACACAAGTGCTCTATGCAAATGTTTGTGTAGCCAAAGGAAAAAAAAACAATGCATGTTTTTCTTCAAAAAGGTGACAGTGTAACTTAGACTTGAACTAAAAATTGCCTAAAATTGAAGACTAAGCTGGTTTAAAAGTGATCCTTACAGCATCTAAATTCAGAAATAATGGAGTTAAATGGGCATATATGAGATAAAGTGGATATAAAACACCATTGAGTTTCTTCAGAAGTTGTTTCAGAATATCTGTATATGCCTTACACAATACCCTCACCACCAAGGTGGAAATCTTAAGGGTTTTTTTTCCCCTGAAGACCTGAAACAAATAATTTTTATGCAACAGAAATCTATATTCTACAGCAAGTTAATAAATAGCAGAGGTGATTTCAATCAGTAGCTGTTGTTAAGAGAATATACAGTCATTTCCCACCAGAAAATTAAAAAAAAATAAATTCAAAAGCTACCTGTCATTTTGCCATCAACCTAAAAGCTTTCCACAAAATACAACCAACTGGGGAGAAATGCAAAGGACTAAGTACCAAGCAGTAGCCATGTTAACAACCAAGTTCTCCTTTAAGGACCAGTTTTGAAGACTTAACTACAAATACAACTAATTAATTGTGCCCTACACAGCTTTTACATGTAACATTGCATCAAAACATTTCAGTTTTTTGAAGAAGTTCAAACAGACAAACTACAGTTTGGATGCCCAGACAGCCACAGCTAAACCATTTCAACCCTCCAAAACTCTCAATTAAGCTTCAGCTACAGAAACAAAACCAAAAGAAACCTACACACACAAGCATGCAAACACTTCCCCTCCCCCATAAAATCCAATTTTATGTCTCAGTTAACAGGATTCTCATCTTCAATACTGCAGAACTGACTTATTACTTTAAGAATTTCCTTGTTTCTAGTCTTCCGTGTCATCCACACAGCACAGCTAATAGCAACTATTCTAAAAAAAAAAAATCCCCATTGACAGTTGTTTGAAACCATTACATGACTTTAGAAAGTAAAATGTATAACCTCTTACCTGAGCATGAAAATTTGACATAGTCGTTGTCTCTATATCTTTCTTTCCCAAAATCTCCATTTTCACTGGTGAATTGGGAAAATTAAACGAAAAGTAGTCTAAAAAGTCAGGTAAATAAGTAGCTGCCCCATGAACAATACCCATTACATAGTAAGCTGCACAGTTTTCATTTTCACTAAAAACCAGACCCACAAACTCTTCTGCAAATCTCTCCATCTCCACAGGAGACAAGTGGGAGAGTTCATTACTGTAGGCATGGATAACTGATGCACCTCCGTTAGGCTGGTGCTCAATATGAATCAGCTGTTTGAACTCCAATGTGTCCAACCTTTTGAGTTTATTTTGAACCCGTGGCTCCTTTAACGAGACAAATGGAAACTCACTGTTCTCTGGTATCTTGGACTCACAGTCCTTCTTGGGATCCATATTTTTCCCATTGAAATCCTTAAGATGATCATCTATGATGCCTTTGGCTTCCTGATCCTCAATATCAGAAACCAATCCTGAGCAGATGGTCTGAATGGATTTGCTGTACATTTTTGGACGCTTCCTCTTCTCATTCTCTTTATGTTTCTTTTTCTTTTTCTTCTTAACTTTTTTAATCTGTAGCTCTTCTGCATTGGTTTTTGGTTTCTCCTTCCCACCTGTTGAGAGGAAAAAAAGATCTCTTAAGACTCTTTATATATAAAACATGTATTTAAAGATGAAGATTCGAAGTTACCAAAACCCCCACCGTGGCACAGAAGACCGGTGACCAAAAGCAAGGATCTCAAGCTGTATCTTACCAAAAGTGACACCTGCCACGTTCACATTCTGACTGACAAATAAGGGAAGGACACCACAAAAAAACAAGTTTCCCACGGCTGCTTTCATGATGACTCAGTCCTCCATCATTCCCTTTAACTGGCCATCAGCAGTTACTGTCCCAGAAAGTCCAGAGACGTCACAGGACGGCAATCCAACGCTGCCAAACAAGGGATTTACAAACCACCCAGGAATATCAACCAGCAGCAGCGAGCCATTCACAAGATGCCACTGCCAGAACCTACCTTGTCACATGGACTTTATATGGCCATTCTTTCGTAAGTAAAGAAACTTTGTTGAAATATATGTGGGAACATTCAAAAACTGACCCCATACTTATTAGAAAATGAATAGAACTTAAAACACACACTGAGGAAAATGCTCACAAAACAGGCTGATTTGAAAGCAAACTGCAATGCCTAAAGGCAGAAAGTACTCACTTGAGGATAACATATTAAGTGATTCCCAAGGTAAATGTTCTCTCTTGTTTTAAAGTGTTTTTCTTCAAGTCCTTTTGGGGGATTTTTTTTTGCAAGTAATAGAAGTGGTAGCTAAAAAAATCTCCTGGCACTACACTGCCCTAAAATCTAGCAGTTGAAACGACTGAGCAAATAGCAAAATGAAGTTACTGGGTATGTTTCAGTGCAAAATCATACTCACAACAAGCAACCAAAGATCAGTCAGTTCAAACAGAGAAGCTTAGAAGTTTACTTAGTCTTGCAATGAAATAGACAATTTCTAATCTCAAATTCACAAGAGCTCAATTAGCCAGTCTCTGCTATCATGCTGCAGTAGACTATTTTCAGCTTGCAATCCTCAGCCCAAGTAATTCATAAGACTTCCTTAAAAAAAAAAAAAGAAAGAAAAAAGAGAGAAAGAAAAAAAAGAGACCACAACTGCTGGTGCACAGAATCACAAATTCTTGGTATAATTAAGAGGTTTGGACATGGAAGATGCAGGCACTGGAAAGGAGAACAAGCAGTTAAGAGACTTGCCTCTGAGCCCCTTGAGGTTTGTGACAGCAGTTACACACCTTTGGGATTCCTCAAGTGGAGACAAGCGAACTACTTATGTCCCTGGATTCCATTTTCTCATGGAGGAGGAAGAAGTGCCCCAAGGTTACTTCATTTCTTACTTAGCACAAACAAGGAAATGGGCTCTAGGAGTTCTTAACCTAATCCACGCACTTAATAGCTACAAAGATTCCCTTCACTCAAAGTCAGATTTAACATGGCACACTATGAGCACAACTTCACTTTTAGATAGCCAAGCTCAACTGCCAAAATGCAGAGTATCTTCATGGAAGTCTGTCCTTTCTTAGGCTAAGTTTCATGTAAAACTAGCATCACCTCTGCAGCAGGAATGCTTCATCCGGTAGATACAACATTCACCACTTCTTTGTTAACATCCTCCTTCTGTCACAAGTCTTTAAATCTAATGGGCATGAAAAGACCAGGAAGAGCAGCAACACATGTATAACAAAGTACCTCAGCCTTCGAGGAGTCCTGAAAATAGTTCACTGAGGGTACCAGGGTACTTAAGTGAAACGTCACCACCTGACAGAAATCACCCACTGCTCCCATTCTGGGATATTGTAATGGTGTCACTGTGGCACCAGCTCCATTCAGGGGGAAACAAGAAAAAAGAAGTTGTTTATGACAGTGAGAAGTTCTATATTAAAGGCTTAGAAATCTCAATCCAAATCTCAAAATACAGACTACAGAACGGACATTTTTCCATCCCTCCGTGCTGAAAGGAATACGCAAGAAAGCATCCAAGAGCATACAGGTATTTCAAACTCTTCAAAATAATAACCATTTTAAAATCATTTCACTCTAAGTATGAAAATTCATTGCTATACTTAAGCATATTGCAAAGAAGTCAAACATTTCCAGATATTACATTGGTTTGAATATAGAAAATATGGAATTACAGGACCAAATGCTGGAGCAAGGTGAGGCAGGGAAAAGCAGGAGACACCCATCAACCCACTTCACTTGTCTGAAAATGGAGCTCAGATTGCTGTGGGGACTAGTCACTCAGATCTGGGACTTCCTGCATGGCAGGGAAAAGATGGAAATTTCTATTCACTGGGGTGCAATCAGCAGTAATAAAAATGGCAACACATACAACAACTAAGTTCAAGGCAAGAATCTATTTGCTATGGTAAGGGCCAAATTGCTCTGTTACACTTGAACTTGTCTATAATCACCAAGAAAAGTCTTATAGACAACTGAAGATTGGCATCTCTATGTTCTTGCTAAATATCCAACTATAAAATTACATCCATTATTACTAGTTGAAATGTGAAGCACTTATATGGGAGATGGGTACAAAATCTGTATCTGTGCAAAACTACTTCAAGAAATTATGGACTTTCATTCCTACAGTACAAGAAGGAAGATGACCTGATTTCCCCTTCTAATTTGTCCCATGCCCTGCCTTTGATTCTATATTCTGAGAAGTTTTACTGACTAACAATCAATTGCATTTGACTCCTCCTGCAGTACGTGGCGGCTGCTTTTTTAATTCATCACTTAATGTATTTCACAGATGCAGCTGTGCAATAAAATAAAAAAAATAAAAAATAAAATACACATTAAAGTCTGCTATTAAACTACAAAACAGGCTTCCTTGGAGAGGTGCTGGGTGCCCGAAGCCTGTCAGTGTTTAAGAGGCATTTGGACAATGTCCTTAATAACACACTCACTTTGGGTCAGCCCTGAAGTGACCAGGCAGTGGGACTGAATGATCACTGTGGGTCCCTTCCAACTGAAATGGCTGGTTCTATTCTAATCACCAGTAAGCAGCACTCAAAAGAGCACAGCCATGGTCTTGAGAGAAGTGGTGCTTTTAAGACAGAAACAAAAACAAAACAAAACCACTGTAACACAATTAAAATCAGATAGATGGAATGTAAATCAGTCTCAAATTATGCAAAGTTGACATGAACATCCAAAAAGGTTTATGCTCAAAACCAGCTGTAAAAATACATTTTAGTTAACTTGATATACATTTATGGAAGGACTTAAAACCTTAAGAGGAATTACACCAAGACATTTTTGAAGCGAAGAACATTTGTCAGTCTGTGTTTGTTTTCACACCATCTCTGTGAAACCTTCAGAAGGGAAAAAAGCTCTAAAACACGGGATAAAAGAATTTTTTCTGGTATCCAACAGTCCTCTTTCCAGCTTGATAAGAAATTTTCTGTTCAGCTTTAATAAATACATTTTAATATAGTCTGGTTTTAATTTTGAACATAAGATAGAAGGGTTATGCCATTTACAGTTCATCAGTACATACTTTCCCAAATCAAGGTAAGTTGCAAAAAATGGTGCACACAATTGAGAACCAAATAAGTATGTGCTAATAGCCTTTCACCTCGGAACACAACTCTCTTCCACAGAACCTTCTGGATTTATATATATGAGACCATTTCTAATTCTGAAAAACTTGGAAACCAAGAGAGCAACAATCACTGGAAGAACAAAAGGCAGTACAACAAAAACCCACAAGATTTATGATGGAAAGTAGCAAGGATCCCTGAACTGGAAAAAGAGAGAAAAAATGTTATCTATCCTTGTGAGACAAAACATGAATCCTTTCTCCAAGGGTCTGAGCTACTGATGCCACTGAAGAGGAAAAAAGCCTTAAAACACAGAAGTCAGAAGATAAAGGAGATTCCAAATGGCATTTTTAAAAAAACATTTCTAGAATTAACGACTTTGAAAGAAATTACATACTAACAAGACTAAAATTTAGTTCTCTAAAGCCACTTCAAGCAGGAATTAAAAGGTAACACAACTTCAAAAACTGAATAGTTGTTTTGAACCTTTTTCAAATCCACACAAGCTTTTGCTGCTTCATACACAAGACAGATTCTGTCAAGAGCTCTGCTTCATTTTCACACCGGCAGCAAGTGACGCACTTATAGAAAATTATTTTTAGATATTTCAGACACCATATTTCAAAGAGAAAGCATTTACATTATAAAATTAAATTGTATACTGAAAGACTGAAAAAACATGAAATGCATAGTTATTTCCTCAGCCTTCAAATATGATAGAGCTGAGCAATGTATGAGCTCACTGCCACAGACGAGTTCAAGCCCCCACCCTCCCCTGCCACTGCTCCTGGCACACAGTCCTGCACCGTTCCTGCTACTGACTGATGCTCATCTGATTGCACAGGAACTTAATGGCTCAGCACAAAACTATTCACTCTGCTGCTCCAGAGCACTGAAAAGAGCTGGTTTACAGCACTGTCAGACAGGAACCAAAGCATGGAGGCCACCGAGAGCAGGCAGTGGGGAGTACCAGAGCCCACCCCTCAGCAGCAGCAGCAAACCACTTGATTTGCTCCCCACACCTTCATTCCTCCACTCCCAGCACTGGGCAAGGCTGAATTTTTAAGGGGAAAAAAAAAGAAGTCCCACCACTTCACACAACAGTACATATATGGGACAGCATCCATTTCCTAGCAAACCTTAATAGAAAGCTTCCTAACCCCAAAGCTTGAACTCTTAAATTGAACACACAAGTTATACAATTTACCTTTTAAAGGTAACATTTTAGTTCATTTAACTGCAATATGGATCAGACTACAATTTCTTCCCTCTGTCCTTTCTTACAGTGACTGTGGGTGGTGCTGTACAGTGCTCGCTCCCCATGCTGTTCTGATGTCTACATATGCCCAATTTCAGAATATTTATGTTCAATTATTTCAGCATACAGTTTTCCTGAAGAACAGAAACACAAAATAGAAAAATAATTTCTAGAAGCAAGCAGTATTTTTCAGCAAAGCTTGAAGAGATTGTGACAATGAGAAAGAAGCACATCTCTAGCCTAAGGCTTCTGCTCTGTAGAATTTCAAAGATCCACTCTGAAGTAGGTGTTTAAAGCTGCTCAGAAGCTGCAAATACTCCAATAGCAAAATGAGTTATTTTGCTGAAATACTGGGATTGCTATCAGCAATGCCAAGTAAATACTTTCATCTTCTTCTTCTTCATTAGCTGTAGAGGAGCAGAAACACATTCAGTCACTCCTCTGCTGCATATATCAAAATACTTTAAAGTAAAATGTGCTGCTTCTCCCAAAACCAATAATGCTCCTTTGACGCTTGGCTAATGGACACCAAAAAAGAACAGCTGCTTTCCATATCTCCCTAGGGCAGTAATCGGGTTGCCTCATAGCAGACATACAGAATTTCACAAAAACCTTAAATAAGCAATCCAAAAGGCTAAATAAAGATCCCAACACAGGACTAAGAGATCCAAACTAGCTCAGTTTTAAGCAAGATTTGGCAGCAGCAGCAATGCTCAATGCAAGCTGATTTTACCTCTCAAGTACTTACTTCTGAGGCACTCACAACCCAAAACTTTGAAGACAGGTGCTTCAGAGTCTTCACCAGCAATTACAGTAAAGGTGTGTACATACATAGGTACATATCCACACGACTGCTGGAACCTAATTTCAGCCAAGACAGCACCCATTCTGAAGTGCACAGCCTCTTTGTCCCTGTGTCCTCAGATGCATTTAGACACAGCTACTGAACCACCTATCAGCAAATAAATTTATTCCACTGTATGGTTTGGAAACTCAAGACAGAAGTTAATAATTTTCACTTGTATTAAAAACAAGTTAGTTAAAGTGAGTCAGCAAACTGCTGCAGGACCCCAAGAACGAGAAATAACAGGGACAAGGGGTGGGCAAAAAAACCCTCAGCACTCACAGACTTTTACAGGAATTTTCGCCTTAATCTGATGTTAAAAAGCAGACTGACCTCACACTTTACTGGACTGTAAAAAAAAAAAAATCAAAGAACAGCAGAATTTTAATTCAGCTTCAGATCTTATTTGACTAACAATGTCTGCACAAGGATGGAGTTGTAAAACTTGAACCCAATTAAGGAAATTAAAAGAACAGAAATATATGTTCACTCTGTTCATGCATGCACAAACTCAGCAGTATCAGAACAACTTCTAATCATCTTTAGGTAAGTCAGGCTTTACTTCTGCCATGCATGCATCTATAGGAAAGGTGGACTTTTCAAGGTAACTCAGTACATTTTGTTTCTTGTGGTGCCACAATATCCCTGTCAGAGATTCAGAACTGTTCAAATGTTATGCAAATAAGCCAATGCTCTGTTATTACCACATGACCCATAGTTGTAATTTAAACTCATACCAGACAGCCTGAACTCTGGTTAACTACAGACACCTTCCAAGAGTAAGTTTTACAAGCAGAAAAGTCAGACATTACCTGAAATTTACTTTATGTTGTGTTTGGTCCATTAGAACATTTGATCTGAAATTTTAAATAAGCAGAGGCCATGAAGTAAAATGGTTCATTCAGTTGTTCCAACCAGAGCAGCATTTCTCAACTCTGAGGTCACAGCCACCAAAATTACTAGGGAAGGACTTTCGAGATTTCAAAACAAAACCCAAAAATTAATAACAGCATTAAATTATTCATTTCCCACAGTTTTCTAGCTGACAGCTAGTAGCAGAAAAGCACAAACATTTTTAATAGCAGCCAGTAATTAAAGTCAGTTTTCACTTCCTCGCTTTCAGAGAGCCCAGTCACCAAAATTTAAGAGCTGAGGAGCATCTGGTGAGGAGTAAAAAAGACGAAAGCACAACAGTGCAGGAGAAGCCTAAACAGGGACTTCATTTCCTAAATTTCCAGCTGAACGGGACTGGAACACAGCAGCTTACTCCTCACTCTATGGCACAAGCAGGTACAGCAACAACAGCTGCCCATACACCCTTTGCTCTGGAGCGAGAGATGGGCCTGGCTGTTCCCATCAGCAGCTACAAAACACTGCACTAGTCTTGGGCCTGGTCCTGTACCAACCACCCCCACTGCAGCCACTCCACAAAGGGAGGTGGGAGAACTAACCCTCACTTAATGATCTTCACTTTCCTCCCACAAAGCCAGAGATGTGACTCTCACTGCGATTCACACAAAAGCTACTAAGGAGTCTCAGCTCTGCTACAGCTCTTTAGGCTGAGTCTTTAAATAGTCAGCACAAAAATCCCAGTTCAAACCACAGAAGCGTCCCCATGGATCTTCCAGTGGGTTTAAATTTCATAACCACAAACAACTTAAAACTTGAACTGGACCAGCCAAGATGGCATTCACGAACCAGTAAATAGATAAAATATGCAGTCACAGAGAGTACAAGTCTTCTTGGAGCCATTGTCACTTAGAGTAGTCAAAACCCCTCAAGTTTGTACCAATCAGATAATAAAAATATAAAACTGTTAGTTAAGTAACATGTGTTATATATTTATTTTATATTTTTTCAATAGATATGATTTAACGTAGTAATTTGACAAGTTAATGAAAAACATATTAAAAAATAGTTCAAAAAGGATGAGAACAACTGACTTCCTAATAGAGCTAAAACAGGCACATGGAATTCTAAACACACATGAAGTGCACAGTCACTCTACAAATAAGGCGACTGAGCAAGATCAGCCGCTGACAGGTTGCAAAGCTAATAAAGCACGTGCTGAAAACAAACAGAATTTTAAGGTGATTCAGTACAGAGCCCAAGAAATAAACCAAACAGCAAGAGCACAACTGAGAACTGACAGCTATCTTATTCTATTTACAGGCTTCAAAGCTTGACTATTAAATGTCAGAAAACACATCAAATAATTGTATTTCATGTTGTTTCAGCCCTCCTGGAAGCTGTATAGTCACAACCACCTTGAGAAGAGCTACTCAGGATTTTCAGAAAGTGACACCTATAGGTGTACAAACAGAGGATGTGATAAAAGTTGCTACAAAGATATACATTGACTTCTACCATGTTTAATTATACCGTCGTTAATATAACTGTCTCTTACCTACCAGAGCCATACAGGAAGATCCTGACACGCTTCCCCCTACATCCTTCCCAACCTGCAACAACTGCACTTACTAAAACTTCAATGGCATGGTGCAAAATATGCAGAGATTTATAAAGTGATTAATAAAAAAAAATATAATATTTCCAGTTAGTTCTTCTACAACAAACCGACTGAAAATATGAAGTCTGCAAACAGCCTCTGCAGTCTGGTCATCTGAGTTACCATGCTACCTCTGTATGTATAAAATTATAGCTTAACTACTGTATGTACCTTACAGAAGTATTTCAAAAAGCAACAAACTGTTATTCCTTCCATACATCTAAGCATCTGTTCTCCAAATAAGTGAAAAACCCAAATAAAAACCACTAACAGACATCCTACCTAGACTAAAAGCAAGGACAGAAAACTTTGTGGAGAGCAAAGGTACAACAGAAGATTTCTGTTAAAATCATAAATCTGCATCTAAGAACAAAAATTTGTAAGAGGAATGAATGCAGGACAAAATTTGTGCATTTCCACATGCCTGGATCTTAAAATATACCATGGGGTGAAAAAGTGCCAATTTAATCACCTTATTTCAATGAAAGCTTCCACTTCAACAGCACACACACTCCTCTACCAGCAATTTTCAGCCTGCTATGGAAGAACTTTAAAGACACCAGAGAAATCCACGGAGTAGAGCTCTTTTCTGGAATGACCATCACAATATTTTAATTAATCTGTGGCCTCAAAGTTAGAACTGAAACCCACTTCCCATATACAATACAATCGCACAGTAGAAGAAAAATATTTTGCATGCACCCAGCCTAACACTTACTCAAACACATTTACTAGCAATAATCTGGAGGTACAAAGACTGTTCTCAAAGGAAGAACTCCTATAAATGTGACAGCACTGAAATTCTCTCAGAAGTCTTTTCTTTGAAACACAGTAACTAAAAACCTACAATTATTTCCACAGTCTTCACCATAAAAAGACGTTCCAAAAAATACATGTGCATACGCTACACAGCCTATCATAATTTGTAACCACAGCCTTCAGATCAGTATTTCAGAGCTCATTCAAAAGCAAAAAAATCACAGATTTTGCAGGCAGTGGTAAAAAAAGACTTGACCTTCACTTTTCATTGACGTACCAGAAGGTTTTGCTTTGAGTTCCAGACCCCCACCTCCAGCAAGACACACTTCAAAGCTTTAGAGCACAGCTCTCCCTCCAGCTGCTCCATCACATCTGACATCTGTGTTTTACCCTGTACTCGTATGTTTTATTGGTAAAAGTTGGTAACTTGGTGCATAAGGACTGTGAAGCAAACTCAGTATTACAGGCAAACCAGTGCGGTGGGTTGTGTGCCCTGCACTCCCACCTCACTCTTACCCATTCCCTCAATGTCCCATCAACTAAAGTGCAAATCCTTCAACATTTTCCCTAAAGATACCAAAGATAAAATACAGTGGATGGGAAAAAGCATGCAGTATGACTCAGGTCTTGTGTTCAACATACCAATTTCATAATTATTCCTGTGCAAAATCTACAAAAAAATCTAAAACGTTCATAAGAATGTACAATTAAATGTCATTTCTTCCAGAAGAATAAAAAGAAGCTTTAGAAAACAATTTTTACCTACATATGTTCATGCCAGCAAATTCTAATGTTCATTTTCAGTTCTTTCCTGCATTTCAGCGTTCAATAAACCAAGCCATTTAACCTTGCAGAAACACAAACTAAGAATTTTTCCTGCTGCATTTTTAGCAATTGTGCTCTGATAAAATAGTGAGAAAAACAACACTGACTGGTTTCTTCTTAAAGGAAAAACAAAAATGGGACTGTTTACAAATAAACCTATTAATCATTTTCCTTTTTGCAGGACCTCCAGTAACTTTCAGTCACATCACATCAGTGCAAATTTTTTGTGCGAAACTCTCCATTTCTAGAAGATAACTATTTACTATGTGGACTTCTTTAAAAAATAAGTTAAAACCTCAGAAACTGTGATTTAAATAATATGCATTTGCCAAGAAGCTTTTTTCCAAAAGCTGAGCTCTTCCTTCCACATAATAGACTGAGAGACAGAGAGGCCATTAAACAGCCTTATTCTACAGAGAATACATCTTCAAGTGCAAAAGGATGACAAAAAACCTTTTCATTCTAGGTTCATAACAAAAGCCATCAGCCTCTCTAAAAGTGCCTCATTTCCTTTAGCAGCCTCAGGAACTGCAAAAAACACCCTCTATAAGAACTGTCTGTCTCCAACATTGGCAAGTTTCATCACTGCTTTCAACAGAACGCCAACCCAAGTTTAGGCAGATGAACAGCTCGCACCCCTGAGCTTCCTAATACAAGTCAACACTTCCACATTCAGCTTAAAGCACCAAAAAGAGGCTTTACACACCACCGCTCTCTTCAAAAGGCATCATCCCTCAGTACTGATCTCTTCTATGACTAGTCCCCTTTTACCTTGGCCAGCTAGTTTAGCTGTCTGAAGTCACATGGGCTAATACCTCCAGCCCCTCAATGAAAGTAAGTCATAGGCAGATGGTCAGAGAAACATTTTACAATATGATATAAATCTAATAACTAGAAGAAGGAAATAAAATGTCTTTAGGCACTGATCTCTAGACACACATACCAAAAAAAGAAAAACCAACCACAAAAGCAAAAGCCCAAAGAAAAGGGAAGCAGACTCATTTCAGAACTTTGTTCCAAAGCCCACACAGTAAAGTCTGAGCTGAAAACAACAGGGCTTGAAACTTTTGCTACACAGGAAGAAAATATCCTCAGATAGAGAGCTGAGAAGGTTACAGAGGCACAACCACTGACGCACACAGGCAGCTATACCTTAAAGCACTTCTGCCTTTGCTCTCTCTTGCCCAGGATGTAAAGCTACATCAGCAAAAGGACTCAGGAAACGTTACACGAACCTCACAGCACATACAAGCACATCCAGTCAGATTTTGGAGGCCCACAGAAGACACTGAGATGCTGTTCTGAACAGGACAAAAACCCAGGGCAGAGAACCTATCTGCTCTCCTGACACATTCCCTTCTTCCCTGAAATAGGATACTGAAAAACTAAACACAGCCTCTAAAAATACTTCCTGACAACACATTAAAGAAAATCTAAAACATATTTGACTGATAACAAGTCAAGCAGAAGAGGGTAAAGCATCTGATGTATTTGGAGCACTGTTCTCTGTGAGAATAACCTATCCTGCTACTCAGCAAAGATGTTCTAACACAGTCCCTGGGTATGTGCATTTTTACATTAATTTGAAAATAAAGCACCATTTTAGGCTCAACACTCCATTAGGTATAATTTATTAGATCTGTGTAAGAAGACTTCCTGTCTTTGCAGATTCCACCTCGTATGCTGAGTGGCAACCGAAGCAGGACCAGTGTAAAACAAGGTTGTGACTCAAACAAGGCCTGAAGAACCTCACTGTTGAGGCAGTTAAGTATTGCCCAGTATCTCAACCACCAACATCTTTCCATGCCAAGCAAAGACAAGTCACACCTGTCCTTTTCACAGGAAGCCACCAGCTTACACTCCTCGTGTTCAAGGCAATACCTTGAGATCTGATCAATGCAGACTTGAAGCTGTCATAGTTGCTAATACAGTTAACTTGTGTGTAGAGTATAATATGCAGTAATTACAAGGTTCTGTGTCTCTGATGTCATGAACATTTTCAAGACCATTTTGATGTGAGGGTTTCAGTTTCTGGTTTGTACATTAAATCCTACAGCAAACAGTGTAACAGAAAAATGTAGCAGGAATCTGTTTCTAACTTCAGAGTCAGAAAATAACAGATTAAAAAAAAAAATTTTTGTCAACTCAAATAAGCAACACCCTCACAGAAAATCTGATGTAGCATGACCTCAGTGAAGAATAAGCTGATTCAAGAACTGGCTTAACTGCTGTGCTCAAAGTGTTGTGAACAGTAGCACAGAGCCCAGCTGGAAAACAATGGCTACTGGAATAATCCAGACCTTGATACCTTGTGCCAGTATTGTTCAGCACCTTCACTGCTGGCATCATGGGACAGAGCACATCCTCAGCAAGCTGCAGGTGATACAAGACTGGAAGGAGGGGATGACACACCACAGGGTAGTGCTGCCAGTGAGAGGGACCTTGAGAGGCTGTAGAAATGGCCAACTCAGGGGACTCATCAAGTCAACAGAGGGATGGGCAAAGCCCTGCACCAGGACGAATAATCCCATGAACCAGCATAGGCTGACCACCTTCTTCATTCCCTTTCATTAGGTGTTTATACACATTGGTGAGATCCCCTTTGAGCCTCCTCTTCTCCAGGCTTCTCAGTCCCAGCTGTCTCTGCCTTTCCTCTTTGGAAAGATCACACAACAGACTCATAAGACGGTTTCTGTTGGAATAGACTGTGAAAGGGCATTCAGTCCAACCCCTCCGAGCACAATCATCTTCAATTAGATCCAGTTGCTCAAAGCCCTGTGCAACATGACCTTGAATGTTTCCAGGGATGGGACATCTACCACCTCTCTGGGCAAACTGTTCCAGTCTCTCACCACTGTCATCATAAGAAAAATCTTCCTTATATCTAAACTGAATCTACTAGTCCAGAGAGACTCCACCCTTGGAGACCCAGGCACCTGAGTAACCTGCTCTAATTGACCCTACTTGGAGCAGTGTCGGACTAGGTCCCTTCCAAATTCAACTACTGTACAATTCTAATGTTCAGCAGATGCACAAGCCATGTGACTTTTACTACAATGTTAACTACATTCCTTTATACAAAACAAAGTTGAAGAAATTAGCCAAAATGAAGACTGTATGTTGCATATCAAGTATTTGACAAAGTTCCTGAATTTGTAACTCCTTAGTTACTCAATTTTGTACAATTAATGCTAGACATAAAATGTATCATGCATTCATTTTTCTCCTCCACAATACATAAAGTGATAACCTACATCATCTCTGCAGTTATCGAAGAAGGTATCACCAATGTTATTCCTTGATATACCAATCTTTCCTACTACTAGCAATTTACATGCAATACTGTGGTGATAGTTTTATCTTTGATTTCCAGTAATCTAATACACTTGACAAAAAAGCAACATCTATAGTTAGGTTTTAATTTGCAACTCTCATACCAGCTGACCAGAGAAAATGGCATAAGCTAAATGAAAAACATAGTATTAAAATCCAGTATTCAATCACAAATATTTTAAGCACTAGAATGAAAAACCACTACATAGTTTGAACCTACCTTTCTGCAATAACTTGATCTCTCCATTTTCTTTCTTGATTTCATTCATTATTTTATGCTTCTTCTTCTCTTTCTGCTTCTTTTCCCTTTCTTTAACTTTGTCTTTGATTTGAGCTGAAATGCAAATATTTCACAATTAAGTAGGAACAGAAAACTAATTGTCACATACATCTTTCATATTACTCTTATGTAAGCTCTATTAAGAGGATAAAAGGAGGAGTTACAAGGAAATCCCAGTACTTATAATATGAAAAGCTAATATTTATCTGTTGCATAATCCAACATTCTGTCATATTAGGACTGTACACAACAACCCAGCAAGTTAACTGTAAACAGTTAACAATTTTTGCTTACTCCTATACCTTCTGCTCTTATTTTGCATCTGCAGTCAGCTCATTCCTTGAAATTCAANCATTTTCCTGGGTGCACATCTACACTGGAAACCTCACATCTACCTACAAATACTCTGAACTTAGAGGCTTTTGCAAGTAGCTTGGAATGATGAATTACTTCATTTGTCAGCTAAAAATCTTTTTCATTATGTTCAGAGGCTACACTAATGTATTAACAGCATCCAGATGTAATTAATAAGAACACATGAAATGTGCTGTATTTGCACAGCTGATGTAATTCACTGGTGCTTCCCCCGCTTACCTACAATCAGCGACTGCTAACCTGAGCAGTCGCAGTCTCATTATTCATTTACTTTCTTGTCAAGTTACTCTGCAGTTTCTAAATCCCTGGCATAGAAAAGCAGAGCCTTTAGGCATGCTTTCTGCATATAAAATACTAGATCCAGAGGAATTGATAATTTCAAGAAGTAATCTTTTCAAGCTGAGTTTAGATTCACTTATGAGGCCAAGCATTTAGAGAAGTCAGATTTTACTAGGCCTATATGCACTGCAGCCAGCACTTCATGCCTGGTTTCTTGGCCTGAAGCCAGTACCTGCTCCAATAGTTTACTGAGCTTTCTAACCTCTGCAGGGAAAGAGGAAATCTGATTTCAAGCTTCTACATAATGTTATGCTTCAGAATGCTTTCTCAGTAATACAGCTGAGACAATCCTGATGTTTTATTCATGGTACTTGCATTATAAACCCCAAGTGGAAGCAAAGAGAAATCCAATTACTCTTCCTTAAACATCTACATAAAATAGAAGCAGCAGGTATCTGCGCTACTAACAAATCAAAAATATTCTTCAATTCCAAGAGGCTGTAGTGGTCCCCAACCAAACTACTCAGGAAGCACGTTAATCAAGGTGCAAGCAGTCGACAGTAATCCACATAAATGAATGCTCTAACAACGACTACACAGCATTCATACCTTTTCTTTTAGGAGTCTTCTGGTAAGGATACAGAACTCGAACCCTCGGAGTTGTTAGGGTGAAACAAAGAATTATTTTAAGGAGAGTTTAAGAAAGTAAACAAAATCTAAAAGAGATGGCAGTTGAGATATGCCTGTTGTCTATCCACAGATCAAGATAAGTATTGGGAAGAGAACAGAAACTATGTTGGCATTAAAAAAAAAAAAAGGAATAAGATAGCTTAAAGCTATCTGAATATCTTTGTTTCAAGTGACTGAAACAGTCATGTCCAAGAAGAGCCTTTTAACAGAGCAGTGAGAAGGGATGGATGACAAAGCAGATTTGCGTACAGCAGACCATGGAAACCAAACAAGTTTTCCTAAGCAACAGAAACCTTTCCAGGAATAGGTTAAGCAGGCGTAAACCTTCCTCTCCAGCCTGTTTCTCCCCAAAAAGGAATCCCTAAATTGTAAATCCCCTGCAGCCCAAGAGAATGAAGTCAGAAATAAATTGTACAGCAGGAGTTTAAGTAACACTCTGAAAGCAGACATTCATTCGTAAGTAAGCAGTAACACCAGGTTTGACTTGTAACCTGTGTTGAATGCTCAACTCAGCCAGGATTACAATTATCATGGGAAGCCTCAGATTCTATCTCCACATTTTAGTATGGTTAAGAGGCACGCTTGACTTTTGCTATCACTTACAAACCAAAGAAAGACTGAAGAGCATATACAAATGATGAGCCTTGCTGAAAGAGAACAGAAGACTGAAAGAATCATTTACTGCCAGCTCATGAATAGCAACACAGGCCAATGAATCTTCCGCTTTTGTCAGAAGCAAAACATACGGACAGAGAACAAGCCAAAACGTTTTAAAGAGCCTCTAGTTTATTCTCACATCTAGAAAGCAATTAGCAGAGTCAACGGCGAAACCTTCCAGACAAAAGAAACAATGGAAGCATCCTGTGACCTCCTTCAGCAACAGCCACAAGCATGTCACACCTGAAGCCACTGCAAATAGAATGCAAATGTAGCTGAGAAAGGTTTGGAATTAACTGTTTCCCTTCTAGAAATTACAGTACTGTAACAGCCAGTGTAGAGCCTGAGGTAAGCAAAGAACAGTTGAGAATCCCAATTTAAATGTATAAATTTTCATATTTCCTCCCTCAAAGCTCACAGAACAGATAAGCAATAGATGGTAGTTCTACTTTAAAAAAAAATGAAATACAAAAAAAACTTCATACATTAAAAAAATCTGTGTTAAAATGAAGAGTCATTCCACGGATTAACACTTGAGCTTAATTCTTAGTTCAAATGCCTTCAGCTAACAAGTATTACTATATATTTTCTAATCCGGCTTGCAGAACTCAAACACGACTCTCAAAATTCTGCAGATTATTGTCTTCAGGGATAGATATTCCATTTCACAGCTTTCAATGGGATGCAGAGATAAAAATCAACCAAATTATTTTACGACTGAGCTTAACACAAAATCTATTGCATCCCCGCTATGCTGGCTCTGCAGAGTCAGTAAATTTCGAAGTATCCAGTAAGTCATTACAGTCAATAAACAAGATGGCAACATGCCTATGGCACAGATACCTTACAAGGAAGGGCAAGTGCACTTCTCCAAGCACAATCTCCATACAAACTGCTGCCACCACATGATGCTGCCCAATAAAGTCAATGTAGTTCAATACAAGCCTAGAGCTCTTTGAGACTTTCCAAAAATGCCACAGACCAGATTCACACTGAGCATCTTCTCTAAGGCAAGATAACAATTCCCTTCAGCTACACACAATTTCAGTCCAAATATCCCATGAAGAAAGAAACATGAAAATTCTTCAGAAAAATCCTTGGTTTAAAGTGAGGCCCTCCAACATTAAGCAATTTACAATCTACATGTCATGGAATAAACAACCAGCAAGTGAGGTTGGCAAAGGAAAACAAGAAAAACTTGTTCTGTTGAAGTTATGAAAACCTGGAATGCTCTTGTAAAGCTGTTTTGACCTTTACCAGTAGGAGCTACTACTGGTAGTAGATTCATAAACAGGATCCCAAAGTAGTAAAAGGCAGAGAGATGTTTATGCCAAGCTTTCCATGTCCACAGAATATTCTGCAGTTAGCTTTCACCAGTACTGCTCCTAACAAATAAAAAATAAAAAAGCTTCTTGAGCTGGTGAGAGAACAGGATGAAGTGAGTCCCCAGGGAAATAATTTAAGCCAAATACACTGACTTGCTATGCCTTTACACACCTCTAAAGACTCTAAAACCAAAAGCCAACAGTTTGAAATAACTTGTATCCCAGGGTAAAAATGAAAGAAATCTGTATCTTTTAATGAGTTTTTTGCCCTATCAAAACACACTTTTACTTTATATGATTTTGACACAGAAATACACTGTTTAGGAAATAACTGGTAACAGACTAAACAGAATTTGTAAATACTCCCTACCAGGGTTCATAATAAAAAAAAAAAGAAAAAACATTCCAAGCACAGTAGCCATCAGGTATGCAAGTCCAGTAAAAGCTAGGCTTGATCCTTAGTAGCTGCCCCCTACTGCCTGAAGGGCGAAAAAGTAAAATTCTTTATTACTTTAGAGTTGTTTATAATTCTTGTGGCAAGTTCACCCTAGCTGGACACCAGGTGCTCAGCAAAGCCACTCTATGACCTCCCTCCTCAGCTGGACAGGGGAAAGAAAATATAACAAAAGGCTCATGGGTTGAGGTAAGGATGGAGAGAGATCATGCATAATATCCGTTACTATCATGGACAAAACAGACTCAACTTGCGGAAAAAATTAATTTATTACCAATCAGAAGTAGATTCGGGCAATGAGAAACAAAAATTAAATGTAAAAGCCATCTTCCCTCCACCCCTCCCTTCTTCCCCAGCTTAACGTCACTCCCAATTTTCTCTACTTCTCCCAAAGTGACACAGGGGGACAGGGAATGCAGGTTGTGGTCAGTTCATCACATTACCTTTGTCATTCCTTCCTCCTCCTCCTCTCACTCTTCCCCTGCTCCAGCCTGGGGTCCCTCCCACAGGAGACAGTACTCCACAGATTTCTCCAATGTGAGTCCTTCCCATGGGCTACAGTTCTTCACAACCTGCCCCACTGCGGGTCCCCCAAGGGGTCACAAGTCTTGACAGCAAATCTGCTCCAGTGTGGGCTCCTCTTTCCACAGGTCCATAGGTCCTGCCAGAAGCCTGCTTCAGCATGGGCTTTCCATGGGGTCCCAGCATCCTTTGGATATCCACCTGCTCCAGCACGGGCTCCTCCAGAGCCTGCAAGTGGATCTCTGCTCTCCCGTGGACATCCATGGGCTGCAGGGGCACAGCTGCCTCACCATGGTCTGCACCACGGGCTGCAGGGGAATCTCTGCTCTGGTACCTGGAGCACCTCCTCTCCCCTCCTTCTGCACCAACCTGGCGCAGGGCTCTTTCTCTCACATATTCTCACTCATCTCTCTGACTGCAATTGCTCCTGTCAAGTAACTTTTTCCCCCTTCTTAAATACATAATCCCAGAGGTGTTTCCACTGCCACTGGCAGCTTCTCTCAAAAGTCACCCCTACAGTTCCCCCATTACCAAAACCTGAGCAGGCAAACACAATACAACTGCACTAAAAAAAAAAAAAAAAAACAAAAAAGTGTATATTTTTTAAAATACAGAGCTTTGTAGGAATAAGTATCCCTCTTTAGAGAAAAACAATACCCAAGGAATTAAGAGATTTCTAGATGTCTCTTCCAAGTTCATAATACCAGTGTCACCACAAAGTCCATATCCTTTGGTTTTAATGTCATAAAAACAGTACACCAATGAAAGAAATGCAGCAACAGCAGCATATTTAAATGAAAAGAGTGCTATATACAGATAGGAAGAATTCTATTAGGAGCAAGTGTTACACTTCACCTTCCTAAATGGCATCTGAAGCATGTTTTTGCTTCACAGTGACTCCACGAAATTAACTAAATTAATTGAGACTTATATGTGTACTTCCTCCTCAAATCCAAAAGTTTCTACTTTTTCTGGATGTTAGGCTAAGNTGAGGCCCTCCAACATTAAGCAATTTACAATCTACATGTCATGGAATAAACAACCAGCAAGTGAGGTTGGCAAAGGAAAACAAGAAAAACTTGTTCTGTTGAAGTTATGAAAACCTGGAATGCTCTTGTAAAGCTGTTTTGACCTTTACCAGTAGGAGCTACTACTGGTAGTAGATTCATAAACAGGATCCCAAAGTAGTAAAAGGCAGAGAGATGTTTATGCCAAGCTTTCCATGTCCACAGAATATTCTGCAGTTAGCTTTCACCAGTACTGCTCCTAACAAATAAAAAATAAAAAAGCTTCTTGAGCTGGTGAGAGAACAGGATGAAGTGAGTCCCCAGGGAAATAATTTAAGCCAAATACACTGACTTGCTATGCCTTTACACACCTCTAAAGACTCTAAAACCAAAAGCCAACAGTTTGAAATAACTTGTATCCCAGGGTAAAAATGAAAGAAATCTGTATCTTTTAATGAGTTTTTTGCCCTATCAAAACACACTTTTACTTTATATGATTTTGACACAGAAATACACTGTTTAGGAAATAACTGGTAACAGACTAAACAGAATTTGTAAATACTCCCTACCAGGGTTCATAATAAAAAAAAAAAAGAAAAAACATTCCAAGCACAGTAGCCATCAGGTATGCAAGTCCAGTAAAAGCTAGGCTTGATCCTTAGTAGCTGCCCCCTACTGCCTGAAGGGCGAAAAAGTAAAATTCTTTATTACTTTAGAGTTGTTTATAATTCTTGTGGCAAGTTCACCCTAGCTGGACACCAGGTGCTCAGCAAAGCCACTCTATGACCTCCCTCCTCAGCTGGACAGGGGAAAGAAAATATAACAAAAGGCTCATGGGTTGAGGTAAGGATGGAGAGAGATCATGCATAATATCCGTTACTATCATGGACAAAACAGACTCAACTTGCGGAAAAAATTAATTTATTACCAATCAGAAGTAGATTCGGGCAATGAGAAACAAAAATTAAATGTAAAAGCCATCTTCCCTCCACCCCTCCCTTCTTCCCCAGCTTAACGTCACTCCCAATTTTCTCTACTTCTCCCAAAGTGACACAGGGGGACAGGGAATGCAGGTTGTGGTCAGTTCATCACATTACCTTTGTCATTCCTTCCTCCTCCTCCTCTCACTCTTCCCCTGCTCCAGCCTGGGGTCCCTCCCACAGGAGACAGTACTCCACAGATTTCTCCAATGTGAGTCCTTCCCATGGGCTACAGTTCTTCACAACCTGCCCCACTGCGGGTCCCCCAAGGGGTCACAAGTCTTGACAGCAAATCTGCTCCAGTGTGGGCTCCTCTTTCCACAGGTCCATAGGTCCTGCCAGAAGCCTGCTTCAGCATGGGCTTTCCATGGGGTCCCAGCATCCTTTGGATATCCACCTGCTCCAGCACGGGCTCCTCCAGAGCCTGCAAGTGGATCTCTGCTCTCCCGTGGACATCCATGGGCTGCAGGGGCACAGCTGCCTCACCATGGTCTGCACCACGGGCTGCAGGGGAATCTCTGCTCTGGTACCTGGAGCACCTCCTCTCCCCTCCTTCTGCACCAACCTGGCGCAGGGCTCTTTCTCTCACATATTCTCACTCATCTCTCTGACTGCAATTGCTCCTGTCAAGTAACTTTTTCCCCCTTCTTAAATACATAATCCCAGAGGTGTTTCCACTGCCACTGGCAGCTTCTCTCAAAAGTCACCCCTACAGTTCCCCCATTACCAAAACCTGAGCAGGCAAACACAATACAACTGCACTAAAAAAAAAAAAAAAACCAAAACAGTGTATATTTTTTAAAATACAGAGCTTTGTAGGAATAAGTATCCCTCTTTAGAGAAAAACAATACCCAAGGAATTAAGAGATTTCTAGATGTCTCTTCCAAGTTCATAATACCAGTGTCACCACAAAGTCCATATCCTTTGGTTTTAATGTCATAAAAACAGTACACCAATGAAAGAAATGCAGCAACAGCAGCATATTTAAATGAAAAGAGTGCTATATACAGATAGGAAGAATTCTATTAGGAGCAAGTGTTACACTTCACCTTCCTAAATGGCATCTGAAGCATGTTTTTGCTTCACAGTGACTCCACGAAATTAACTAAATTAATTGAGACTTATATGTGTACTTCCTCCTCAAATCCAAAAGTTTCTACTTTTTCTGGATGTTAGGCTAAGTAGATAAATAAAACAAATTGATATATGCTGTATTTATATGTTAAACAGCCACTTACAACTAAGGGCTATAGATAAAGTTCTCTGTTTCCAAACTTGGGAGCTACCTTCTCATAATGACTGCAGCAATTTCCTAAGTAGTAAATAAAGGAACACAAAATCACAGAACACACCACTCTGATTTCAGAAATTTAATCAGATCTTTGCCTCTGCTGCAAGCTTTCTACAGACAAAAAGGTAAACCAAGTACACAGAGAATGAGTCAAGTGGGAAATGCTCCATAGCGAATGGATTACATGCAACGTGGTCACTGTCAGACTGGAAAATTCTCACCTTCAAGCTCATGCAGGAGCTCAAGCAAGCCCATTTCAGCACTGAAAGAGACAAGATGTACAACCCTGTCAGATGCCAAAAGCTGCAGCTGCTTTGCATCAGTTTTCTAGATGGTAATCCACATTAGTAGTCAGTCCTAGATTATGTTCAAAGTATTCTGCTTCTCTCGCCTCTCTTTGATTTAAGGGCTGTCGCTGTACATGAGGCAAAATATTTACAGACTACCGCTAAGGGACACCATCAATATGGATAACACCATCAGCAGTGTAAATGAAAGGAAGGGAGGATAAGGAGGGAAGGACAAGAACATCAGTCATCATCCCTTCCATCAGCACTCTCCTCACTTTAAACAAACACCCATAAAAAAAACCAAACTCCAGAAGCCATGCTTAACCGGTTATGCAGATACACGAAGTACATTTAACACCACTATGTTAACAGCTTTGACACCTGCACTTTTATTAGGTCCTACAAGGTACACTGGAGAGTAGGTTTCCTGACTTAATGAATATGGGAAAATTCACACAGTATTTCCAAGACCCATAAAATAAACCCCAAAAAATGACAGCTTTCACATTTCAATAACCAGGAACATGTGCCTGACACCCCTTTCAGAGACTTTAAGTTTAAAATCCAAGATATGACTGAAACAATACTCTTATCAGGCGAGCACATTTCCCCAAGCTCTTCAGTGAATGGAAAGGAAGTCAGACCCCTTTCAAACCGAAAACACTTCCAAGAAACTGAAACCTCATCTTTACAGTTCCCAACTCCTCTAAACTCACACTTCTAAGGAGACCTTCTACATGTGGAACTGAATGAACCAGGCTTAAGCTCAAGCACTGGGTAGTTACATCAGAAATCACTAAGAGAGAATGTGACAGCTGCAAACAAGGCCTCTATAGGAGGTTTCAGATCAGATGTTTCAGCATCCTGATCTTGTGTCAACTGAGAAAAATTATTTTGTATTCTAAAATCGGAGCAAACTTCTGCTGCGTAAGTTACACACAAAGCTGAATTCTGGGGTACAGGAGGGACTTTGTTCTTCAGCTTTGAAAGATTGTGTTCTCCCTAGCAAAGCTTCGGGTTATCCATTGAAAAAGGGTCAGGGTCCCTCAGGAGAAAGATACGCTGCTCCAGATTTATCTCAACATTGGATACTTACAGATAATGCCACTACCAGGTCTGAAAACTAAACTACATATACATTTCAAACATCCAAAGAAATTTGAGAAGTCTCTTTTCCTCCTGAACACCACACTTAAAACCCTAAATGCTTGCTAGATATTGCTGCTTAGAGTGGAGTATCTAAATAGAAATATTGCAAATAATTCATAAGAGAGTGATCAAGTGGCCTCACAAGCATGAAAATGACTGCTGAATTGAAGGAGTTCAGCAGAGGGGAGGGGCAAGTGAGTCAAGCCACACAGTACAAAAAAAAAAAAAAGCAAAGGAAATGGAAGTTAACTGAAGGAGGAAACGCTTAGCAGAAGAAAAAAAAGACAATAAAAGCAGCAAGATCCATGGTCCCAGTTCTAAAGAAGGGAAAAAGAAGAAGAACCAAAACTTTCTCCAATATACTCTGGTAGCATACACTATGAAACAAGGATTCCACCAGATACAAATTAAATTCAACAAGACTGAGAAGTGCAACTTCTTGAAAACTACAAACCCAGACGTGTCATGCAACACAATGCAACCGTTATTAGAAGAATTGGTGGGAAACACTCACCGGAAATGTAATCTGATTTATCCTTCAAAGACAGCAGGAGAAAGAACTGGGGGAAGGGAGAAACTAATAGCAAAATCAAGAGCCACAGCACCATATTCAGCTTTTCTGCTCACATGGGGAATCCCCACGTGCAAATTAAAAGATACCAGTCTCATTTTGAAACTGCTTGTATACTGAGCTAATCTTATCAGGAAATGGATCATTGAAGCAACAAAGGAATTCTGTACAAAGAAATGGCATGAAAAGCAGAATTGATGGTTCATGCAACTGGATTACACCTTACAGCAAATCTACAGACCAAAACAAAAAACTCTGGACAGCATGCTCTGATCAAGTGGGGAGTGGCTGAGCTGAGCTTTGCACTGTTATGAAAACACTTTCAACTATGAACTACTAGAACAGAGTATCAGTTAAATGACTAACTAAATCAGCACAGTCATAACCTGGAACAGCAACCACTTCTGTCAGATTCACACTATGTTTAAAACAAAAATATTGCACAACTTCTAGTCCCACTCTCAGAATGTACTTGACAAGTGAAATTTAAGCTTATTTTAAACAGTCTAAGCCTCGTATCTGGAGGATAAATCATGCATGTGGCAAAAGGTTCTTTCAGGTTCTCTGCATGCTAGATCACCACCTCAAAAGGGTTCACCAAACTCCATTCATTTAATGGAATCACAAGCTGCAAGGCCTGGTTATAACTCTGCAACTTGAAGGTCTTTGCAATGAATTAAAAGACCAGACAAATCTTTAAATGAAGACTTGTTCAAGGAAGAAAATATAACAATTTTGAAGAGCTTTAAACACACTATGCATCTTGGCCATAACCAAGTTTAACATCTTCTTACCGCTTAGGAAAGAAAGGTGCCTCAAAACTAAGTTCTCTTATCAAGCAATCATTGTTGCAAGCAAAGGACAGACATCAGTTCCGATCATCAGCATTTTTGAACACTAGGTAAAAAATCTTCTCACAATTTCCTCCTCAATATCAATATCCCTTATCATCATCACAGTAATTAAACTAGAATTAGAAAAATACAATTGTTACTACTCCAAGTCCTGTAATGATGATTTTGCAAGGCCAGATCTCACATTCATTCACTTCACATCACTGTACACCCTGATTCCCTGTATCAGGTTGCCTACACCGCAGACCCAGCAATCTCATGAGACAAATTTTGTCATTCCTTCCCCGATCCCCCTAGTTCTGCTTGTCATTTTCTCTAGTACTGAGATCTGTCCAGGCCCTCAGTCTCTCTCACCAAGGTGAAGATTTTTCTCCTCTCATCCGAACTGCCCATGGAGCAGAGCAGGCACACAGCTCCCTCCTCCCCACTCAAAAGCACCAGCACCCTTACCAGTGCAAAGTCAATTGCAAATTCCACTCCATCCCAGGCACCCACATCTCCACTCTGGCTGCAAAGAGGAGGATGGAGTTTTTCCCGTCCTCAGAGCCTCAAACAACAAGGAATTCTCACCCACTCCACATGCTTATCTCTTTGTATTTCTACCTCTACATCTCTAGTCTCCTCACTGGCACGATTTGCTTTCTGACAGGTGCAGCACTGATACACGTATCAGTTCTGAAAGCTATGAGAGAAAAACAATCAATACTGTCAATCCCATGTTGCTGCTCATTTTCCACTGCACCAAAACCGAAAAGGTGGTTCAACTGCAGACTCCAAGAACAAGAGACAGCACTTGCTTGCATTAGGTTGATTTTTAGAGTGCATTACCAGCTGCACAGATGACAGCTTCCATGAGCTCATCTCATTACACCTAAAGGGGCATATTTTATTCCTATTTCCCCACCCCCCACAAATTCTGTATGTGCAAGCCTCTCAGTTTTATATAATTACACAAAATCCTCTAAATTTACCCTGAGGTCATATCTGTACGCCGTCTAAAATTTTCACTCCTTTTCTATCCTACCCTTCCTCTAACGCTCCTTGCCTTTTCTACAGCACCAAAGTACAGTATCTTTTGCCCTGAAACAAGTTCAGAATCACCTTCCTCTTACACAGCTTCTGCATGCTATTTTCTCCCTCTTTCATGTCAATATCTCAAATTCAGTCATTCCACATTCACCCATTACATGCTGCAACCACAGTCCCTACGGTATGTTCCTCCAGTCTATGCCATAGTTTCAGCACTCCCAATGCACAAGCCCTGCCTATTCCACCCTCCCTCTAATAGGTCGTTCTTAGTTTTTCTCTGTACTTAGGATTCTACGTGCCTGCCTCCCAGCCACTCTTTTCTCCCTGCATCATAACTGCATTTTTCTCTTCCCCTCCGCAAAGTAAATTATTCACAGGATTAACAGCACAAACCTGTTCTTTAATCTACAGTCAAATACTGAATCACTTTTTAAAAGGCCAGCTGCTCTCAGCAGAAGACTCAGTGCATCCTTCACTTCCTTACAGCCTTCTCTGCAAAAACAGTCTAACGAACATACAGTTCTTCATTTATATAGGAAATTATGTCACAGAATTTTAGATACAGAAACTACTTCATCTAAACTCTGGAAATCTGGAGATTCAGATGTCAAACACTTGCCATGGAAAATTTATTTGTTGCAGGTAGGTTTTCATGAAATAAACAAAAGGTATAAAGATCTGTTCTGAGCAATCAGCTACTAAAAAGTCAAGAACTAGTGCCTCTCAATACTTAAGTACCAAGAAAACATCCTTTCCAGATACAACGTGCAGAATCTCCTCTTTAAAGTCAAATCACAATAATTGACACTATCAGTGTCATAATTTCTTTTACCAGTGCGAAAAAGATTTCATCTTGTTACTGTAATACTGTTCTCGGAGACTTATTAACATTACTGTGTAACACTGGTAGGACACTGTGGCAACCCTACTGAATACGGTTATTAATTACATAGCTTTGCTGGAAGGATATTGGGTGAGTTTCTTAGCAGCTATCCCTGAAGACAAACAGGTTTCACCAACATCAAATGTACTGAGCATCATTTCTGATGACTTTTTCCAGGTCACTTTTCAGACAGGAACAAGGAAAAAAGCACTAAAACAGAATACTTGAAAGAACTAGAATTACATACTTGAAACCCACTTGTAGACCACCAATCCAAGTAATTTTAAAAAAACCCTGCAAAGGTAAGTGAATCATAGACCAAGATGCTTGTGGACATCAGTGGAAAACGCAGTAAGGCAGCCAGACAACGTAACAGATAAAAATGCATACTGATACAGTAAGATTTCTCTACAAGCTTGTCTGATCCCATAAACAAAGGCATAGGCCACAATCAAAGTAACCTAAGACTACATAACAGCTATAATTTATCTTTCCTTTGAAAGAAAGGAAACTTGCTTAAACTAGGTAATGGAGCACGTTTCAAATTCTTCATATTTCAATGTAAATGCAAAAGCATGAACATCTGGTTTAAGGTCACTGCAGACTGCAAAAGGACACACTGCAAATAAAGGATGTATTCTTGTACTGTCTTCATACATTCATGCATTGTCTTTTACTTCCCAAGATTTACTGCTGACCCCAGCCAGCAGGAATCCAAGCCAGAATCTGGCCTAACATCTTGTCCTACCTCGCATGGCCATTTTTGTGCGGCCCCACTAGTCAAATAACCCAGCACTCCTCCCTTTCTCCTGAAGGCCTCGAGCATTTCTTGGTGGTCTTCAGGAAATAAAGCAAACCTGAAGCAGCAATTAAATGAGAATTCAAACGCCCAAGTACCTAAATTTTAACTGTATGTCCTCTAGGTCTCAATGACTTAGCCTGTAAAAATTAACAGCATAATAAACGAGAGCATTCAGGAGTTAATTTTAAATCGGGGGCGTTTTTTTGAAACGTTTTCTCCGTTTTCCCCCCAATTCAGTTCCGTCCACAGATCTCTAGCAAATTACTCGGCACCCTTATTTCCCTAATAGGTAAGAAAACCTAAGGCCTCTGGCAGCTTCTGGCTGACGCCATCACTAATTCCACACCCCCTTTTTTTGACAGGGCTGACGGCGGCCCGAGCGGCCGCAGCCTCCGCGGGGTGTGAGGGGCTCTGCCCTGCCCCGAGCCCTCAGCCCCGAGCCCCGAGCCCGGTCCCGCCGCCGCGCTCACCTTTGGGGAACAGCAGCTTCACCTCCCCGTTCTCCTCCCGGCTCAGGCCCCCGCCGCCATCTCCCGCCGCCGCCACCACGGGCAGCGCCCCGTGCTTCCTCCTCTCCTTGTCCCGCTTCTCCTTGGGCCGCTTGGGCTTGGCGGCGCGGGCGCCGCCGGGCTCGGCGGGCA
>VWZF01005535.1:0-61255 GCA_013396755.1 Sclerurus mexicanus | reverse complement strand
CTTGGGGCTTCCCCGCTCCCGGGGCCACCGACGGGCTGCCCCTGAGAAAGGCACCTGTTTGGGATGTAAGGGGGGTTTGGAGCAGCGCCGGTGCCGGAGGATGAGCCGCAGAATCCCGGGAGGCGGTGCCGCCGGTCCCTCGGGATGTCCCGGAGCCGGGAGGGTTGTGCTGAGCCCCAGCGCTCGGATGCTCGGGAGGCAGGAGCAGTCCCGGCCATCATCCCCAGGGATGCTCGGGAGGCAGGAGCAGTCCCGGCCATCATCCCCAGGGATGCTCGGGAGGCAGGAGCAGTCCCTGCCATCATCCCCAGGGATGCTCGGGGTCAGCGTGCCCGGCGGGATCACCCGGCGGCGCCTCGGGAAGGGATGGGGCTGGCTGCCCCAAATGGGAGCCCCCAGCCGTGCCTTCGGCACCTGCCCCAGGTGCGCACTGACATCCCCCCATCCCCGGCGCCAGCGGGAAGGTTCCTGGGGAAGGTTCCTGGAGCGCTGGCACTGCCGGGCTCCTGCTCCGGGCAGTCACACCCGAGGGCGACTTGTTGGACAGCGCCGGTGCCGCATTAAACTGTACCTGGCAGAGCGCAGGCAGATGGCATTGCTCGGTGGAGTTTGGTACGTGATGTACCAGCAGACAAACAAGCTTTTAAGATTAGGTTTTTTTTGCTTCACAAGCCATTTTCATTTGAGCTGACTCTGAATAAGCTCCTAGCACTTGGGCTGTCTCCCCCTGTGTTTCATTTTCTTTGAAAATTGTAAACCAGGCTGAGTGCTGTTCAATGTTCATCTCAACAGCAGTGAAGAATACATTTTCTACATCCAGAGTACTCTGCTTTTTCTGCAGATAATTCAAGTTTCACTAGTGTGAGAGTGTACTGTGAAACTATTTCTGGGTGTGATGGTGGGAATCACATCTGCATTGTGGCACAGGAGGAACCTTTCACAGCACATATTTGAGCTGTCGTCAACTCACATCGAGTTCCAGACCAAAATCCAGGTACAAATCTATTCCTATATATGGAGACTTGTAAAATAGTACAGACCTATGAGTACAAAGGTCAGCTCCCTCAGAAATGTTTTATCTGTGTCAGTAGGTGAAAAAAAAGCTGTGCATTTTAATAGACATGTCCCTTTTCCAGGTTAAGTAAAGGTGGCCCCTCCACCTTCGCTAAAATCAGTGATTTTGTCTCAGTTGGTGTTACAGGTGCCATGTCATCCATACAAGTCCATTGGTATCCCTGTACACCAGTCCCTAATGGAAACTAATGGAAACTGGATTGTGGTGACTCTAAATCTGAGGAACCTCATGGCACTGTCTCAACTTCACAGGCTTTACAACCAAGTTCATCTTTTTTCTATGCTGGTATTAATACCAAATCAACAGTACATTAAGTTGACTCAATAAACTTCAGATAAGCCAGAACTATATTTTAACCTCTCACTTTTAGGGGCTTTGAAAAACAGAAGAGCAGCATTTCCTTGATCTTTAACTAGATTAAATCCTAGGGCTTGTTTTTAGTTCAAGGAACTTGACCACAACCTCTGTGAAATGCCAAAGTCACCTAGGAGAACAACATCACTTTTCTCCATGCAGCAGGCTCAGCAAGATTTTTTAGGCTAGTGAGGCTAGATAGCTGTATAAATAGCTGAATACCTTGATATATGCACTTATATAAATGTTAATAACTAAGACAAATCTTCATACTTCTGAATTTATTGGACGTGTTGGATGTATAAAAAATGCATTGAATTATAATGCAAGACATCAATATGAAAATAGATACAAAGACAAAACTAGTGGGAGGAGAAGTCATAGCCTAACACTAGATGTAAAAACTGACACATAAATCTAGTAAATGTGCAGCAAACTAACAGCTGACAGTATGCTTCTAAACTTAGGTCAAGCTGAACTTGTTTCCTTTGGTTTTTGAAGTACTATAGTGTGCTTGCAAGCATAAGCCAAGTTTTTATTAGCAAATTCTTTATAAAACTCAGCTGGAGCAAGATGACAGAGTACCTATGACATGTAATTGCTGCTTGTTGGAAAGCAGAGTGACTAATGTTCGGAGGTTTGCTGCTGCTCCCTCATACCCATTTGTTGTCAGGGGATGTTACAAGCTGCTTGAAATCCAGAAGCTGGCTGTGTTTGAGATCCCGCAGTCCTGCTGCTGCACACAGCCAGCCTGGAGGGCATGCTAGAGGAGTGGGTGTTGTCCCTGTCACTTGTTTTGTCACTGGTCACATGGGTGCATTAAAAGTGCTCCACCATACCTGTGGTGTGCTTGCATTTCAAAAGACTAAAGTTAAATTTCAGGGTGTCTTCTGTACTACTTCTTTTTACTTTAATTAAACCTCTGCCTGCTGGCGCATACATTATAGGCAGGCACTTCTGAATGAGGCACAGTCAAGATGAGAAACACCGAAACTACTTCAGAATAAAGACTGTCTTTGAAAAAAAGGGGGTAAATACAAGCAGTATACCTTGTGTCAAATACAGGTTAGAATCACAAATTTCTTCTGTTAATTGAAAGGAGTGGAGTGCTTATAATAAAATGATACAATCCCAAGAAACAGTGTCAAAACCTTGCCCCCCAAAACAAACTACTATAGAGAAATACAGTAGCCTCTTCTGTCACAACTCCAGTGCCTCTCAAGGACTGCAGGGAGATGTGGGGATCACTGCTTGGCAGGGTGACAGCACCACGGTGCAGAGTCCCCAGACACGGAGACCAGGGAGCTTATCTGTTTCAGCAGAAGCCTTTAAACTGATTATGGAAATTATATCAATGTGCTGTTGTCTATAATTTTATATGCACTTAGGGAAATCTGTGAAGATTTTCCAGACCATGAAAACCTAAACGAGACAAAACCATAACAGTAAAAACGCCAGGCACAAGGCATCCAGTATCCAATGTACATTAAGGATAAGCTTCCCAAATTATTAGCCTGCCCATTGCAAATGTGTTGTCATTTTAATTAGAATAATTATGAAATGCCGATATAAATGGTTATTAATCAAATCATTTATTTAAATACCTTTCTTGTTTTGGCTTTATGCTCAGCTGCCTACCAAAGTGATGTTCTGGAACCTCACTCAGGTCTCTAAATAGAAAAACAGTTTTAAGAAATGTTATTTAATCTCTTTATAGTTCCAAGAGTTTGCTCTCCATGGGCTTACTTCCTTGGTTTGGAATCTGCTCAGTTCCTAAGTCAAGCATGGAAATAATTGTGCCAAGTGTAAATTGAAAACATTTGATAGCACTTAGTCATCTTTATGCTGGTTTTTGTCTGCAAAATTAGCTGAATGTAATTTTTAATGCTATTCATATTTTCTTACAACTCATTAAAATCAGTTAATTCACCTTTGGAAACAGATGTGAAATCTAGCCTTATGTGCACAGAAATGTACCGACAAAGGTGGTTTCATCATATAAAAGTGTGATTTATTTTAGAAAAGCCTCATTTTCCATGGTCAAAGTTTTCATAACAGCCAGTGACATAGCCAAATATTTCTGCAATTACCACTCAAACAATTGATCTAAACGAGAGAGTCGGGAATAACTTGGCACACAACTGGGAGCTGCTGACAGCATGACAAGCCTTGCTGCAGGGGGATAAGAATTGGCCCCTCCTGCCGTTGTCCTTTGCAAGGGACAGTATCCCCTGGCCTAAGGAATGGGAATGTGCCGCCCAGCATCTTTTGATTAAGGAGGTGACAAAGCCAGCGTTTATCCTAAAAAGCCTTTTCTTTGCCCTCAGAAGCAGTGGGTGTCTCTTCACTGAGTGGTGGTGGGTTAGATTTTTGGCAGAGGGGCAGACAGCTAGGGACAGTCATGTTTTTTATTACACTGTTCATCTGCCAACACTTTATGGAATCCATAAAAACCACAGAAGGGAGTTTACACTTCAGGGAGGACCTACAGTACTTGTTTCTTGTTTAATGCTTTTTCAAACACCTACATATTACTGCTCTAACAGCTCTTCGGGTTTTACAACAGTTTTTCTCACTTAACATGTGAAACACCCCAGCTCCTGTATTTCTCTTTTTTGAAGTGTAATATCAACCACAGCCATAGAGCAAACTTGGAAAGTCTTGATACACAGTTTCAAATGATATCTTCTTGCAGCTGAAAAGATAACTTGCTTTGCTGTTGTCTTCATAACATCCAAAAGCATTTAGACTATTTGAAAGGTCTTTAGGATTTTCAATACAAAAGGAACATAATGACTAAAATGAGTATGGAAGCAAGAGGATGCAAGTTAAGCAAAACTATATTTTCTTGCATATGGAGGGGAGGAGGAGAAGTTGGATAAAAGTCTTAGCCATTTTCTTATTTCAGTAACTATTAATTAAGGCATTAATTTTCTTCAAATGATGCTGCTGGTTTGTGAGACTGGGTTCTTTACAGATTAGCAGCCTCCTCACTGCAGCTTGAGATACCCAAACTCCCTGTTACTCTGCACAGATCTACACAGATACTTACACAAGCAGCAATTTTTCATTTCTCTTAGAATCCACTACCACTAGAGCCACCTTAACCTAAATGCCTTCAGAGTCTGTCTGCTCTCATATTTGTTCACTATATCCTGGCTGAATTTTAAAAATACAATACGGAGCCTAAACTTTGCAGTGTATAATATATACCACTAGGACAAGGCTGCTGCTGGCCCTGTCCTGGGTGAACAGAAGGCCACGGGAGAGGGGCTCTTTCTGTGGGCTGTGCCTGGAAATCACCATCTTTTCTGCTTGTTGATGCTCCAGCTGCAGGACACTTCAAACATCTTGGAGAAAAGGACCTGCAAGGCACTTTTTTGCTTCAGCAGGCACAGGATTCAATATCTATTTGCTATAACAAGGAGTTACAGCATCTGCCTTTCCAGGAACAACTCAGCTGAGCTGTACCTGCCTGGGCCGAAAATAGCCTCATACCCCATCCTTTTTCATATTGCTTGGAAATTCTATGGGAGTCTTTCCACAGGAGGCTCTGAGGACTCCACAGGTGATTGTGGATGTAGTTTGGTTTGACTAAGGGCTTTTTTGGTTTAAATTTTGACATAGCCTCTGTTTTATATCTTTCAGATCCCTTCCCATCCAAACCATTCTGTGATTCTATGAAAGAAAAGCCATAGGCTCTCCCAAACTAAACGTCAAAATACTTATTCTTTAACATGCAATTCTGGAAGGTATGCATACCCCTTATTGTTACCAGAGTTCAAGTCAGTGAACTGAAATCCTATGGATTTCCTGATGGTTTTTGTTCCCCTGTCCCTAGAGGCTTATAGAATGATTAACAGAGCATAGAATGGCCATAGAATGGATTGGGTTGAAAGGGATCTTCGAGATCATCCAGTTTCAATGCCCCTGCCAAGGGCAGGGACACCTTCCACTAGACTGGGTGCCAGTAGACTCAGATTCCCACCCAGCCTGGCCTTTATGTGGAGTACATTTAGTTCTAGGAAGTTCAGGTCTTGTGTTTAGAGCCTAGCACTCATTTGTAGAGTTGCAGTTTATATTTGTAAATGCATATATAAAAAGAAAATAAACAGCTACTTCTGTGTAGCAGCTAATTTTTTACTGCTCACCTCAGCTTCTTGCTCACAGAAACACCATCTACATGGAAAAATCCACAATAAGGAGCTTTCTGTCTATTCACAGATTTTATTCCACAGTGGAGGCAGCAGCTCTCCAGATCAGCAGCCTTGGTGATTCCCAGAAACAAGTAGTTCAAGAGAAACTCATGCAAGTGAAAACCCGTTTGCCACGATGTCCTTGGACTTTCTCAGATGCATCAATGTACCTGGCAGATAATTGTACCTGGAGTTTCTAGATCATGGGACTAGGAAAGCCTCTCACAGTACTGCAGGCAAGGCTGTAGTGGAAGATACTGTACTTCTCATTAGAACATATTTACATTAAATAAAGTCACCCAAAAAAGTTCAAATATATGTACTGGATGGCAGTTAGAAGGTTTGGGGTCCACTCAGGATGGAATTAGTAACATCAATGTAAACCTAACATAACACCACCAGCCTCAGATCACAGCCTTGAAACAGGAGATAACCTGGCTCCTCCCAGCCTGTTTACATGAAGCCCCAGCTGTACCATACCTTGTTACTTGCACGGTCTTGCCCTGGCTCAGAGGCAGGAATGCTGAGCTTACGTGATGGATGGATGGATAGCCCCATTTCCAGGAAACGTGCAGGACGGATTTGTCATCTCCCCACAGACACTGGCCCAGAGGCTGCTCCAAGTGAGCTCCCTCATGCTGGTTGCTTCTGACACTTGGGGTTAATGGGGAGGGAGCGAGAGAAGCAGATGGAGAAATGCTTCACATGTAAGCCAGATCTTAATCACTGAAAGACTAGACACTGAAAAGTGCTTGCTTGATACACCTACATAACACTATGGAGATAAAAATTGCAAAAAAAACTCCAGCCAGCCTTCTGAATTGTGTAACTGAAGTATGTAGCAAGTTTATAAGATGTGACCTACCCTGGTGCCCTCTCTAGCTCTTACTGTTACATATATTTTAGTCTCTAGCAAAGTGAGGATTTGTTCCATGGTTTTAAATATAAATTTAGATAGGTGTTTGATGTGGTCTGTAAGAACACCTATACATTTTATGAGTTATGAGGAGGTCCTTAGAGCACATCACATGTTCCCCAAGTGGTGAGAGGAGCCCTGAACTGCCAAAACACAAAGCATTCAGTTTAGTGACAAATGCTTCCCTTACGAATTACTTCCCCTGTGATCTGGGGACTGTGACAGGCCCAAGAGGGGAGCTGTCTCTCTAGGAGAGAAACCCCTCCTTCAGGCAGGGTTAAGCTCAATCTTGTAGACTAATGCAGAAGATCTTTAAGAGACACCTTTTGGCTCATGTAGCCATTCTGAATTATCACCAGAGAAGGCTGGCGGGTGCCCGAGGTCCAAGAGGCCTGATATCTTTCATTATTTTAATTACAAGAGTAGATGCCCCCTTTCTTTTGAGTCAGGGGGTCTGAGACCATCCTCCCTGTTGCAGAATAGTTGCCTGAGTAAGGATTCAGTTCTTCTAAACAGAACATGACTGGCAGAAGTGGCAGAAAAGTAAAGTCATGACAGCTTTGACCACCACCCTGTGTCCAAACTATAAAGAACTAATTTATCAGTAAAAATATGTTTGCAGGGTCTGAAAACTTATTTCCAAAAAGAGTGAATTTAGGTGAAAAAAAAAAAATCCACTTGAGCGTTCTTCCCAGCATCACTAAACTTGTATTGATTTGCTGTCTGAGGACACAGGAAGGGAAAGAGCTGCTCAGCAACACTTTTCAGAGCTGTTAGGTGTCTGCTAGTCTTAAACTATAACAAAGGTTGATTTATATTATAAAAAGAACTACTTGCATTGCTTCCTTCTTATCAGTTATTTACATGTCAACAAGCAGATAAAGATGTATTCATTACATGGCAATGGTATCATAAAGTGCCTCTGTTCAGGTATCACTTTGAGGTCTCAAAATCTAAGTGACAACAGATGGCATTCTGAATTCAGCATTCTTCACCTCTACACCTTTCCCACCCACTCCAGGACATTCAAGAGTCAGTTTATCCTGATTAAGTCCCACCACCAGTCTTTCCTTGAGCCTGATCAGGCAAACCTAAGAGTCTGGTACTCAACTGCATGTTTTGTAGAAACTCAAACCCACCAATTTGTTTAAAGAAGCGTTTTCCTTGTGCTGCATTCCTGTTACCCAACCACACCTCTCAGCCCTTCTGAGGAGCTTACAAAACTGGGAACCTGCTTAACAAGTTCACTTCAACCTTTTATTACCCACAGGCAAAGACAGTTTCCTCCTTGTACTTGCTACAGTTCAGCTCTTCCTGCCTCTCTCCTCCAGTACTACTGTGCTCCTCGCTCTTTCCAGCCCTGATAGACTCACTTCTTACCACACACCAAGCAGAGACCATGATGTTTTATGAGCATGTTTTGGCTCACTTTCTCTATCCAGGCAACTTGCTTCACTTTTGAAGTTCTCACAAATTACTTCCCACAGATCTCATGACCTGAATTATGAGTCACTTTTTAATTAACTTCTATAAAAATTAATGTACAAGTGCTTTCTCAGAAAAGCTTAATGGTATGGGCTGTTCACATCATTGGGAAATGTAACCATAGATTCCCTACTGGAGTTTACAGGGATGGCTATTTTAGCTTTTAATTGTCTCTAACGAGACAGATCAGAAGCTACATGACTGTTTTTTAACAAAATTGCCAGCCTTTCACTGGTGGGTTCAACTGTGTCCAGCTACCAGAATAACATGTGGAATTAAGACTGTATCAGGCCCAATCTTCTTTCACTTGCGCAAAAATAGTTGAGTTCAGTGCACGCAAGAGGGAAATCCTAAAATGAGAAGTGAACTGGGCAGTACTGATAAAGTGCATAAGTAATATTACATGGTTAAATATTCACCATAAAGCATATCCATTTTAGAGATACAACAAATAAAAGACCAGCTAAAGCAAATGGTACCAGAGGGCTGGCATGTTTCCTCGCAGGATTTGTGTCTTCCTCCTGCCAGCTTCTCCAGGCTCACTTGAACAATGAATATAATGTTTAACATGAAAACAGCAAGAGAGCAAATAAAAATTTGAACAATGTAGCAAAATATTTGGAAAAAACCCTCAGATTATGAGACTTTTTTTGTCCTTTTAACATTAGGCTAGAGATGTAGCAACTACAATATATACTGTGATGGAATGACACACCAGGTACCTTCTGGTGAAGAGTGAGCAGAGTCAAGTACCCAGAAAAACTCGGCTGAGTCTTTGATACTCCATGTTTGAACAATGGGATCCTCTTTGATCCAAGTCCAGCTCTTCATTTGACTTGACAGTCAAACTCTCCATGGGATTTTGGCACTACCTGCCCAAAAGATCAATTTTCTTACCTGCCTGTGATCTTTTACACGAAGGACTGTAACTCTGCAGATCAAAGTGGGAACTGTCGATGTGAAAGACAACTTCCATCTCCCTAGCTGAAAGCCACGTTGCTCAGCCACGCTGCCGAGGACAGAACTAACCACGCTCCTTAGGAGCGCCCCAGAACTGCAAACATTGACTCTCACGCTAACCCCTGCTGATGAATAGCTGCATTGAGCTCACTACAGCTGTTTACACGCACAAGGTACGTAACTTTGCACGGTTTAAGCCGAAAAGCAAAACTAATTTCTTACCTTGGCCTCACCACAGTAAGTTCTTCATACAAACACGGTGTAATTTCGGAGGCAAGAGTCAAGTTGTTAAAGAAATCAACTGTTACAGCAATGATGACTGAATAGGTCAAACCAGAAAATGTTTCCAGCTAAGCCTCTTCAAGGAAGACCATTTACCCCAGTAGTTCAGACTGTGAGATCTGAGCACACAGGCAAACAACATTTTACTCACTGTTTTAAGACTGCAAATAGTAAGCCTTTGCCATGTAGTCTCAGAAGTGATGAAGTGAAGCATTTGGTACAGATCTTGAGGATACAACAGCATTGCAGCCAAGAAAACAATATTTTCTAGCTCTGTTCACTTGACAAACCTGTGTTTTAATTTAGTGCATGCATTGAAATGGTTAGAAAAAGTCACATGAGGGAGAGCCTGGCTATTACTGGATGTTACTAAGGCTGCTACTAACCACTTTGCAGACTCTATGTCTTAACAGGCTCGAGATACACCAAGGGTTCCAGGAGGGCAGTCTGTGCCTTGTGCTGGCTCGCCCCAGCTATGCTCTGCCCGTTTCATGCATTCCATGCATTTAGCTGAGTTTTAGCCCACCCAGGATAACCTTCCCTCAGAGCTGAAGAGCATTCTGAGATTATGAGAAAGGCTCTTCTTTGGCAAAGGGCTGCAGTAATTGCAGCTTGTTTGTTTACCCTGCAACTCCTCCCTCAAGGAGTGAGAAACTTCACAGAAGAGTTGAGTGCAATTGTATCTGAGTATTTGCCCAGTTACATTGCCCAAAGCCCTTAACTCCTTGTTCCTCCTCAAACTCCCCTTCTCAAGGGGATACTCATCACTAGTTTTTCCCTAGTCCAGCCCTCTCTTGCTGGGCTCTCTCTCTCAGGCTGCAGGCAAGAGTTTTATGGTTGGGTGCTTCCCAGCAGTCTGATCTACAGCTACAGGCAGCTACTCCGGGAGCAGCACGGGGTGATCACTCTGCCCAGTCACTGCATCGCACTTATCTCATTACTGCTTTCAGTCTCCAAAGAAACCCAATCCAGGATTTCAATATACAAAATCCCAGAGGTAAATCTTTGAGATTTTCATTGCTCTGCCCAGTTCCCAAGCTGGAAACTTCTTTAAGGAAATTTACATGTAAATGCAGCAAGTTTTCATAACAGATAAGAAATAAAAATGCTGACACAATGCTCTGATTACTACCAAAATAGGATTCTACCTGTCAAATCAATGCAAAACCTGAAATATGCTTGTAATAGAGATAAGCAATGCTAGTAGTCGAGGTCAGCTTTCTTCTTAGACTTGAGAATTCACATTTCTAAAACACAGAGAACTCATTTTTCTTTTGATACGATAATTTACTGCATTATTTGCTCAATACTAATACATTTAAAAAAATTAGTAAATTAAATATTAGAAAAATACCGAAGGAACAAACAAGCCAGTGCAGTAGTTATTAATAAGAGGAGCTGACTAGCATTACTGGTTCTTTGCAACAGGGATCAAGTCAATTGTATGCCTGAAAAGCTGCACTTCAGAGACAAAAGTTGAAGAGTGCTTTCAGAAAAATTAACATGGAAGACTGGAGCTAAACAGGATTGCTTTCAATACATGTACAAAATGGGCTGGTCTAGATCTGTATTGAGAGATAATTTTCAAGCTAATGTAATACTCTAAACTCCTTTAGATTCCATTTCAAATAAACCACAAAGAAAGGTCTTGGGTTTTCTCTGATGAAGCTGTTAAGAGTGGATAATATTTCCACGTTATGACGTGAAATTCCCCAGCACACAGCACCCAGCCCTGCAGTTATCTCTGTACCACCCACAGGAGTGGATACAGAAAGTAATGACATTGGGCAGGTTTCACCTTGCACTTAAAATTGTCAGCTTATCTGAAATACAATAGGTGAAAATATAAAACTCAGATGAATGTAAGCAGGCAACAGCAAGTTGTAAAACAGCTCTGTCAAAAGGGCACAGAAATCCATACAGGACAATGCAGTTTCATATCCCTAAAGCAAAGAAAGGCTAGAAAATTTCTGTGACAAACTCACTCTGGAATATGATCCAAATTCATGCAAATCTAAGGGAAAAACAGAGGAACCTGGATGTTCTTTAATTAAACATTGCCAGATGGTCTGTATATAGTGCACAAATTGGGTCAGCCTTTGCTCTAAGTGAAATTCGTGTGGGAAAAGCAGAAAATCTACTACCTGCACAATTCTGCATTTTCATGGTAGGCAAACATGGAAATGATCCTTGAAAAGTCCATCCAAAACATATTTGGAAATTTTCTTATTTAACCTTTTTTCTGTCCCCCTGAGGTTCCAATGATTTGGACTGTCCAGGGGTGATGACAGCCCATCTCGCATTACAAAACCGCAGCTCTGTAAGAGTGCAAGTCTAAGCGAATCATCTGCAACTCCAGGGAAGGGAAACAAAGATCACTCCAACTTTATAACTGCAGGATATTCCAGATGTCTGAGCTGCTTACAAATCAGCAATATAGTTGATATAGGTTATCCCAGATGGCATATATCATTGAAATATTTATTTTTAAATGAATAATTGCAAAACTACATCGATGGGAAGTATTTATAGTGTGCACAGTTCTTTGAAAGTGCTCCCCAGCTCAACAGTCTGTCTCGTGGACCAAGCACATGGTGATTAATCCACAGTCAGAGGCAGTAATTGCAAGTTATGTACCTTCTGGAAGTTACAACAGGGCTGCTATCTGGGCAGCTAATGCTCTCCTGTAGCAGAAAGGCCCTACAGGTACGAGAGGTAAATCAGACATAATGTTTCCATGGCTAAAGTCCAGATTAATAGATTTGCTACCTAAAGTGAACATTTTCCTCTGAACACCCTTCTTTGCTGCTCTGGCATTACTGCTAGCCAGAACTTTCAAAGTAGTTACTGCAAATAAGGTCCTGAGTGTCAGTATTCAGTTCAAGTATGAGATCTATAAGCTAAGCCAGACTGCCACCCTTCACTGTGTTCCACTTCGCTTCTGAACACAGTTTCCTTTCTTAAGAGTAAAAACACCCATAGTGAGATTTTTACTTTCTTTAATTTAAAGATTGTATTACAGAAAAGTTTAATAAAGGAATCCTTATAAGGATTAACTCTTGATGCAATATATTGCCAAAATACAGTGTAGCTGCAAGGGCTCCAGGTGAACCTTCATATAAGTTGCTTTCTTACATACACAGTCGTTGAACAACAAAAATGGTATTCCCCATCTGTAAGAGAAGACAGTGGTATTGAAACAGTCCTTTTACCAGTGTGTTCTGGTTTTCCCGAATTAGAAACACGCCATATTAAAACCGTAAAATCCTACTATACAGAAAAGTGACAGAGATGAATTTTCTAAAGATTGCAACTGATGAAACACTAAAATGAAAACTAAGGAGTGTTGATTATGTAAAATGGTTTCTCTTTTACTCTCAGGTCAAATATACTAAGAAACGTACAAATATTTTTGATAATCTAGTTCCAGATGAACTCAAAACACTGAAGTAACATACACAGGCTAAGAGAATTCAATACTGTTCCAAGGCACTTACTGAATCTCCATGACTAGATGAAAACCAGAACAAATTAGGTCTGACAATTAAACAGTATATAATATAAAAATAACCTTTTGCTTACAATTTACAAAATGTATTACAATCTTTATCTCTGCTAACCTGCAATTCTGGCTGTGTGTGTCCAGCAATTTTTGTAAAAAACCCCAGAAACTATTTTCTAAAACTTCAGGGCAAATAATTTACAAATAAGGTACACAAAAATTTAGAACATGCAGAGATTTCTTACATCTTCTGTTAATATTTTATGATTGCAACTTTATCAAATTATATACTTACTTGCCCTGTACATATACAAAATAATGCATACATGGTAATCAAACGTTAGCAAAAAGTAGTCCATAAACACAATCTGTCAAAAGCATTACTATATTAACATATGTCTACAAGCAGCGTGTAACAGGGTTAAGAGACATTAAGGCAATAATACTTGAAGTTACAAAATAAATCATATTAATACTTTCTCCTAAGTGTAGTAAGGCAGGTAGATGGCCCCAGCAAAAAGTTAAGTTGCAATACTCGAATGCACTGTTGTGAACCATGTGTCGGGTTTGCGTGGGATGTACTGCAAGAGTGTACCATTGATAGTTAGATCTACACTGCTCTGTGTTAGTCGCCCCCCCGAAAAGTGGAATACTATTTTTCTAGTTCTCAGTGGCACTTGAGTTTTCCAGTATAATTTATTGAGAGTATGTCCATTGGTTCTTAGATCATGTCCATTCTGAGGGTGGTTCTCTTGGTCCTCTGGGCTTTGCACAGCGGTTACCAAAACCTAAGGAAAGAAACACATTTAATACTTCTGTCCACTAGGACAACACAGGCTCACAAACGCTGGCAGCAGTCAGAGGGATCGCTAAAACTTGCTCCAGCTCTTAGAGAACACGCTTATTCTCAGAGCTAGAAAACAACTTTGTAGTACGAGGAGTTCTAAAGGCACTGTGGCCACAGGAAATAGAAATATGAGGAATTTGCATATTATTATAATTCACTATTTAAACCTCACTGGAAAGGACTTATCAGTACATACACCACTACAGCCTTTGTTAGCCTTTTTAGTTCTCATCCTCTGCATATCAAAGCAGTTATCAGGTATTATTTCTGCAAGTTTTCAGTGCTCTAGAGAAATTATATCCCATTTGACAAACTCCATGTTTTATACACTCTGAGAAAAACAGAGTGAAGGATTACTCAGTCGTTCACTCTGGGAGAAACCCCTTCAGCACTGCTGAAGAGACAAGGCAGGTTTTTCAGTCTGGGTTCCGCATCTCAGCGAGCTGGAGGGAGACAGTAGCAGCATCATCCAAACTGGTACTGTTAATGAATCCTCTGTTTAAGTCCCCCAGTGATCATATTTTAATGAATTGCAATTACCGATATCTGTTACTTCTGCAGGAAATTCTGGAATTTGACCTCTTGTATCAGTGGAACCAGAAAAAGAAATCTGAGGTAAAATGTCAGTTGGTGTTTTGTTGCTTCTTTCAGGATGATCTGGAAAACACAGAGACCCTTTACTGCAACATTCACTTAGTCACCACTGTGACAATGCCACTTGTAATTGCAGTCCACAAAACAACTGGCATCAAATACTACTTGCAAAAATAAAGCTTTAAAAGTCAATTTCTCGTTTCTTAAAAACGATACTTTACAATTGTTTATGAAGCAAATGTTCAGTGACAGTGGCACGTTCCTGCTTGCCAAATCTGGATTATTATTTTGTCTTACAGTTTGTACGGATATTTGAAATCCCACATAGCAAGAGCCCACAGTGCCATTTCATACATCAACATAAATGCATCTGATCATGTTCTTCCTAAACTAAAGGTGTTTAGACAGGTCATTATGTATTGCATTCCTCGTACAACCACTCTACAAGCAAACCTGAAATATTTCTTAAAACTGATTTATTTTAAAAGAAACTATCAGGTATTTAACATGCAGCTCCAAATGGACAGTATAGCCCATTCCAGCAGATGCAGAAGAAACATGCAGACATCAGTTTCCAGCTGAAGCAGTTGCTAAAAGTTACATGTCAGCTGATAGACCAAACTTCTTACTGAAGCCTTTTCAGAAGATCAAAAATTAAAGACTTTGGTAAATATGCAACATACATATAGATACAGTTTAAAAACAGAAGGCCTTTCCTCAAAAGCCAGTGTTTTGACAATATACTTAGATACCTTCAGAGCAAAAGCAAATTTTTGTTCGGTAGGAAAATTGCATTTTGGAAAAAAATAGTTAGAAAAGCTTTTCCATTACTTACCAGGTAGTATAGGTGAAGTTGTTTTCAAACCCTGTCAATGAGAGATATATAAAATAATTATATAAACCACTTCCAAAGCACTAAAAGAAAATCAGAAATCTTAGATTATGAAAACATCTCCAAAAACATAAACCATTTCTGGAAATACCTATTTGCCTTTACATTTCTGACTTGCTTCAACCTGACAAAAATGCTATAGTAGTTAATATTAGAATTTACTATTAGAACCTTACTTAGCATTTAATAAAAATTTGAAAATATGACACTACAATTCATTTGCAAAACTAGGTAGGTTAGTTCTCATACTATATTTACAGTCCCTGAAAACTCACTTCTACCTCTTTTGTCATATTTTTAAGTGAGGTATTGGGGGTGAAAGAAAAAAAGGCAGAAATATAAAAAAAGGATTTATATACTTTTGAAGTTTTGCCAGCTGTTCATGCTGGATGACTTTGAGCTGGATGACTGAAAAATGAAATCTGATGGGCAAAAAATGGTTTAAAATAAATCTAGACATAAGGAAAAACCTTTATCAGGCAGTGAAACAGGTTGCCCACGGATGATAGGAAGTGTCTGTCTGGAAGTTTTCAAGAGCCAACTGGATAAAGCCCTGGTCAGCCTGGGCTGAGGTCCTGCTTCATGCAGCAGGTTAGACAAGAGACTGCAGTTCTCTTCCACTTTGAATTGGCCTAAGACCTATTAAGGGCAGACAGCAAGCTCCATAAAAGCAGCATATTTACACCCTTAAGGCCATAATTTAAGATACATTAGGGGTGACTTATTTTAAAAGTATTGCTGAACTTAGAAAACAAGATAATTTTCTTGGAAGGAAAACATGCTCTTAACACATCAGATCAGCAGCTCAGGCAGAGGAAAACCCAGGCAGTCATGGATGACCAACAGCTGCATCCTGCACTTACTGGGGAGGCTGTTGGCTCGGGGAGGCGCTGGTCAGGCAATATGCTCCAGTCCAACTCTGCAACCACCGCTGGCTTCGGCAAGGGCGTGCCTAGGAAAAATTAAACCCAACTCAACATACTTGAGTTCTCCCCACGGTGAGGCATTGGTACACAGCACTAGAAATGTGCTCTAGAGCAACTCTCTTTAGATCGAATGCTTGTAAAAACATGAAAATCTCTTTACGTGAAAAGCGTTCAAGATAAGGCAAAACGCCACGATGTGATTCAAAACACAAGGCTGCAGTGCTTGCAGTGTGCGTGTTCTTTTCCTTCCTCGGGGGATTCCTAACCAACAGGGGAATTGGCTTATTTTTTCAAGGATGTTTTAGAAATTTTGTTACATCAGCTGTGCAGTAACAGTATGTGTTTTTCAGATCTCCTAAGTCAACATACTAGTCAGGACAGCTATACCTGTCCTTTTTAGATGTCATGCAAAAACACAAGCAAGATGGAAATATTTTAGTTATTCCAGTCCCAGAGAGATTTTTATTTTTTTAAAAGGAAACAGCATTGTTTCTTGTGTTGTCACAGAAAAGCAGCAAGTCCATAATATTCAAAGAAAGGATGACTGAACTACCTATGCTTATGATGCTCAAGGGACACATTTGCAAAATATCAATGTTTTGATGCTGAAAGTATTTAGATTAACTACTTGGGTCAAAAATGTTTGAATTTCACCAAGGGACACTAAACAAAAGCCTCAGTAAATAACTACATCATATTAGGTTTTCTGGAAGATACCAAGCATCAACCTAATTTATCACTTAATTTCAATTAATCTCTTTTGAATTCTTCCACTGCTAGCTTGATGAATGAACTGTGATGGCAGAAGCACATCATTTGTGTCAGCTTTCTCTTTCAGTTACCCTTTCGATAGAGGCAAAGAGTGGACTATGTTCAGCTTGAACAAACTGGCCTTGTTCACTACATGCAGCTCAGTATGAAGCGTCATCATCTTTCCCGTGCCCAGGAAAGGGGAATCAGATAAGCTGATTCATGTGCATTCCCATTCCCTGCCTGGGAGCAGCAGGAAACTAAAATAGCTGGGAAATTCCCTAACTGTACTGCATTTCCCCACTGTATCTGATTTCCATACCTTTCAGATTGAAAACCAGCTCTATTAATATGGAAATCTCCAGTTGCTTAAATATCATACAGCAGCATGTTTAGTCAGAAAGTGAAAAATAACTTCACTGTGTTCAAGGGCTCGTGAAAGTCAGACCACAACAGAAGCTACTACACATGCTAGATTTCATTCTGTTTTATACTTTGCTCCAACAGACTAACAAAAAGCAAGGGTATTCAAATACAATGCTGAAGTGCTTTTCACATTTTATCTCCAGTTATCACAAAACATCAAACACTCACTCTGTTCACTTGCTAATACAAATGATTCTGGTGTTCTTTCTGGGAGCGGGGGAGAGAAATCTTCACTAGCATCAGCATCTAAATCAAATATGACATGTAGATAAGTTAAAAACACTTAAAGATTATAAGTTAAAGATTTTACTCCTAAACGTTTAGAAGTTGATCTTTTGATATGTGAGATAATCCTAAACTTGGTGTAAAATTTAAAACAAATGAACAATTTGCTATAAACATTATAAAACATTTTGGTTTACCAAACTAACACCCCAGAGCAACTTTGTGCTAACAACACTAACTTCACATTAAGGGAGTAGGATCAGTTCGTGTGTTTTGCAAGAAAAGGAAAACACATTTCCAGGCTAAATAATTTGGAGGAAAAAGACCTCAGCAACTCCGATGAATACTTTTTCTTCATTCCTTCAGGTCTTAGTTTTGCTTCCCAAGTCCATCTCAGGACCCACTGGCTCCCGCAGCACTGATACAAACCAGTGGAACAGTCCAGTGCAAAGTTTACTAGCCAGAAGGGTAAACAGGAGCCAGAGGAGATGCTACTGTTGGTGCCAGTACCACATCCTGTCCCCAGTCTGTTCCCCCTGGGCTCTCAGGAGTGTACAAGCTGTTTTGGCAGCAAAAGCCCCACTCTGACCTGCTAGAAAACCCGAAGTAGTAATTAAAGGTTTAAAACAATTTAAAGTAGCTGCTGCCGTAAGAAATCTCATCGGACAACCGTACTCTGCACAGGGTTCAAAAATATGAAGACACATTTCAACTAATGAAGCCACGAAGCTGGACCTGCCAGCAGGCTCTGCTGCTGCAGGGACACAATTCCATCATGTTGCACAAGCCACTGTGTTCCAAGTGACTTCTGAGATCTGCTCCATCTCAAGTTTACTACAGAGCATAAGAAAACCTTCATTAATGGAAATGGCCCCTATGAAACCAGCAAACAAAGTCACCACGGAAATGCACTAACTGAAAGGGAGTTTTTAGGGTTTTGTTTTGGGTGGTGTTGCTGCTGTGGAGTTGTTGCTGTTTTATTGTTCTGTCTGGTTGGTTTTCCTCTTTTACCTCAGGGTACAACTACTTTTCACTTCATCTGAATTAAAAAGAGGATTTAACTACGTGGTAAGATCATGCACACCAGCAGTTGTGGTTAAGCAATTATGCTGCTGGTAAGTTCACAGGCAAGTTTCACCCACATTCCCAGCTTCAGCCAGAAGACTCCTTAGCAAGTATGAAAAGGAGAAAGTCACTGCAAAACAGGATTAGGATTGCTGGTGCAAAGCTATCTAACCCTATATTCTTGAATCCCAGAGCGATTACGAGACCTGCAACCAGAGTATAAAATGGGAAGTATTCACTATCATACAAAAAGGGAACAGATACACCCTTAATAACAAGAGATAAATCATAAAAAATTAAAGTCAAGGTTTTAATCCATTCCTGTGAAATCATCAGCATACCAGCAGCACAAGGGCTGTACTGTTATTTCAGGACATTTCTCATACACAGTTACATGAAACAAGTTCTAGAGTGACATTTCTCCCATTCTTTGCCATTATGACATATCACTTATTTTGTGTATCCTTATAGCATCTATATAACGAAATGCATGGAGAGGTAGTGATTTCCAAACAGTGATAAACAAAGATTGCCCTGGGAAAGATGAAAAAAATCCTGGCTAAAAGGAGTATTGGAAAAAATACTACAGCCTGTAAATCTAACAAACAAATCCAAGGAAGAATGCTTGACAAAGTTGAAATAGCTGTGACATAAAGGGCTTTGTCAGCTCCACAGAGCATTTTAAAGTGTCACATAGTTCAAAACATACATGTACGTGCAAGTATTGTTCTGTGTGTATACATAATATAACCAAATCTATACAAATGGATTGTTTTTAAGGCTGCAAAACGGTTCACATTTCTGAATACATGACTTTGGGTGAAAGCTTAGTTCACAAAGCCAGTATTTTCAATTCAGCTGCTTCTGCGTCTCGCACTGAGCCCCATTTCCCCTCCAAGTCATGCAGCCTGCACAGACTCCCGAGGCGAGGCCACCACTGTGAGCAGCTCCAAGCACAAGAGTCTGAGCTGAACCCAGAAGCTCATGTTCTCCTTTCAGCTCCACAGCCTTTGCACAAGCAGTTATTGAGGTATCAGTAGCTGTTCTCCCCAGCTCTGTTCTCCATCTGATCTAAATGTGCCAGCCTGACTGAAATCTGCATCTGCATGTTTTGGGACTCTTTTGCCTTGCTTGCAAACTTCCCTTTCACAAAAAAAAATTCAAAAAAACCGTAGTAAAATATGAAAAGCCACTAAATAATTTTCAAAGTGCTACGAAAGCGTAACTTGGAATTTTAAATGAACAGCAATAGTAGCTTGTCTCCCTCAGGCATGTACAGAGAAAGAGGAAAGCAGAGTTAAATATTTACAATGCTATTAAAATGCAGGAGCCGAAGCATGAGCAACTTCAAAGACCAGTACGGTGAACGAGGTTACATCTACATTTTTAGGAACAGCACATCAACCAGTAAGCATGCATTTGTTCTGTATTTGGACAAGGCTGTTGAAAATACTTTGACTAGTCAAAACCCCATTATTATAGACACTTCTATTAAACTGGGAGTGGAGAAAAAATGCGCCACTAATAACATAGAAACCCACAAATAAGAATGCACTATAAATAAAGCATTAAATAAGGCTTTTAAAGCTGCTAATCAAGGTCTGTAGTACCTCATAACAAAAATAGCTCACATGCAAACAAAGTTGGCAGGAAAAGTGTTGTGCCCTCTCTGAAGCTGCCATACTGCACCGATGAAATTTACATTTCAAAAAATTGCACTGAGAAGAAATTTATGTTGTCCAACCCTAGAGATGCAGGTAGGTTAAAGAGTAGCACTTCTGAACCTCAGTGAAACCTACCTTTGCCATCTTCAGAAAATGTTACAGCTGTTAAGTCTTGCCTAGCAATAGACATTGGCAATACTTTCCTGGCAGAAATGTTTTCAGTGTTAGTGGCAGCAGAGACTGTGGCACTTGCAGTTGACACGTTAGATGCGCTTTTGCTCACGGCTCCATCAAAGTTCACCTCCGTGTCAGAATCATCCGAATGGAGGGGATTAGTAAAACAGAGGGGCGCTTGAACAGGAATAGGAGTATGATCAACATTATCACTGGAAGGATGTTCAACTGTGGTGTTTGATACTAGAGAGAGAGTTTTAACCCCGTGACACAAGGTGTCTGAAGGCGTGTCTCCAGCTGCTGACGTGCACAGTGCACTTTCAGCCCCATGTGGTGACCATGTGGCGTGTCCCTTTTCTGTCAGAGGCAGACGATCTGGTCTTGGTGGAGTATCAGAGACCTGCGGGCTCTGCAGACTTTCTGGTGAAGGTATTAAGGCTGTGTTAGACTGTGGCACGCTGTATTCCACACACGAGTTTGGAGAAGCGTCTACAAATGAATCCCCTGATATCTGTTCCTGCGGCTTAAAGCTCTTATCAATTACACAGGACGACACGGGCTTCATTTTAATTGCATGCCCCCTGTTCAACAGGGAGTTCCCATCAAAGCTTCGTGGTCCCTCCTGAAGAGGGACCTTCTTGATCTCAAAACTCAGGTTGCGCTCCAGCCTCTTCTCTGCGCGTTCGCTGGGTTCGTTCTTCCCTGAAAGCTCTGTTGACTTATTGTAATTCTCATTGAGGTCTGTTGAATGCTCTGATGAAACCATGTGCAAAACTGGCTTTGGGTGGTATCTATCATTGTCCTGCCACACCGTAGTGACTGTTGGATAAGCTGACGGGGGAGATGGTGTTAGGATTGGTGGTACTGGCTGAGGCTCTGGAGGCTGCAAGATTTCTTCTTTAGCATCTCCTTCTACAAGGCAACTGCAAAACAACAAAACGCAATTGTCTAAGTTTTCTGTATTTCGACAAGATTTTAGGTACCTAGCTATCTCCCTCTGCAGTTGTAATGCTTTCATACCAACATCAAACTCCACGCAGAGCTTCCACTGCATACAGACAATGTTTACAGAATATGACTAATGGGATAGGCAAGAACTACGCCAACACACTCCAAACATCTTTCAGAATATCAAAGACACGCATTCAGTCCACAGCTAATCCTCACTGATAGTTCAAAGATTGCTCACATCCTTTCCCAGCAGAATTTTTCAAAGATGCTGTAAGACAGGCCCTCTTGTGGCAGCATTTCACTGCTTTTTTCCTCCTTATATGGCTCAGAGAAACTTGACATATGGAATTCAAATTTCAACAAAGCCAAGAAAAATGTCTTTAAAAACAAAAAAAAATCCTTACAGCCCATGTAATACCAAATATCTTCCTTTATTTTTTTCTGCACATGCCCAGGAGGATTTTATTTTTATATTTGTGTATTTAGTAATCTGTGAATAGTTGCAAGGCTAATGATGCAGATGAAGTTTAGCTGACATGAGGTGCAAACAGCATAAAGACCATTCACAGTGGACTATATGCTCTCTATATATACAGTGCATATTAGTGACACCAGAGCACTTACAATTGCAGTCTATCTCAAGCTACTTAAAAGGAGAAGCTCTTCAACACATGGTCATTTTAATTTCAGATTAGACATAGTTGATTATAAACATTTAGCATAACTGACAGAAGTTTTGTCTACAAACAGGAAATTAGGCATTTTTATAATTGTCATTTAGGGCCTTTAAAAATCCAGAAGGACCTGGACAAGCTCGACAAGTGGGGCCACGGGAACCTTACAAGGTCCATCAAGGACAAGTGCAGGGTGCTGCACCTGGGCCAGGGCAGGAGAGGCTGGGGGAGAAGGGACTGAGAGCAGCCCCCTGGAGAAGGACCTGGGGGTGCCCATGGATGAGAGAGGCTGCACATGAGCTGGCAATGTGCACTCACAGCCCAGAGAGCCAAACGTGTCCTGGGCTGCACCCAAAGCAGTGTGGGCAGCAGGTGAGGGAGGTGATTCTGCCCCTCTGCTCTGCTCTCAGAGACCCCATCTGGAGCATCACACCCAGCGTTGGGCACCCCAACATAAGAAGGACCACACAACTGCACAAGAATTCTTTCCTGTCCACAAGAGAAAGGCATCAGACAGGCTCTAATTACTTGTCTGCATGTCACATCACAAAGTCAAAGGGATACCATTTGCTCCTCTCCTTCCAAAACAGCCCTAAAATGGCCTGAGTCAGTGCAAATTCTTGAGATTATCATGACCTATAGAAAAACAAAACAACCCCAGGGGACTGCCTCACACTCTTGTGCAGAACTACAAGCATACCAGACCTGGGACAGGCTACAGCACGTGTTCCATCCTTGTGACTTTATCAGCACCAAGCTATAGCAATATAGGTTGAAGAACTAAAATCCTTACACACAGGATTCCCTACTAAAGAGAACTGCTTGGATTCTCAGTCTATGAAAACCCCAACCCCCTGAAGTACTGCAAGCTTCCCAGCTTCCAAATTATCTTCTAAAAGTTACCCTATCTTTGTATCTGAAAAACCCCAAATCCCCTTGCAGTTCTCCCAGGTGACCTCTTTCATTCCCTGCCTGATTCCTGTCACAAAGACTTGAGCCTCAAATTCCTTCTCTTCCTCTCCTCCCCGTGTTTGTATATTGCTATTTTTCTTTACATTAAAACAGTAGGAATACAAAGAACATCAAAGCAATTTAATAGAAGTAATGTGGGAACTTTTGCCTCTAGATGTAGAGAAATGAATAAGCTTGCGACTAAGTTGTTTGCTTGAATTAGTAAAGATAAGACAGGGAAGGGGGGAGCTGTAAGTCCTGCTCCAATTTAACACATGCTAAGGACAGGAGAATCCCTCCTTTTGGCATTCTCCCCTCAGTTCTGAAGGGGGGAGGGAGAGAGAACGAGTGTATTTGTACAAATGTTTACGTGCCCCCTTTACCAGCAGTGATGCTCATCACTAATCTCCACTAAATCCTCCCACTGAAAATAATGGTTTTCCCTTATTGACCTCATTTTCCTGACCCAGAGTTACACATGCAATCAGCAACACTAATTTCTTATCCACTACAGACATACCATTAAGCATCACAATTAGCTGAAGAAGCAAATTAGCCTTAAACTAGATATGACAAGGTTACAGGCCCACAGTACCAGTCAGAATTCATTAAGTTCTTCACCAATTCAATGAAATCACCCTGCCCTTTGATTCACTGGTAAACAGAGCCCCACGTGCATCCAAACAGTTCCTTTAGATGTATCCATAGAACTGCACGTGGGAAATGCTGCGTAAGTCAGCAGCCCAAAAGCTGATCAAACAACTTCCTTGTACACAGCTCAACAGAACCACCACCATGTTTTCCATTATATTTGAAATTAAACGTCATTCCTTCACTCTTAAATGAGAGCTTACAGCGATCAAGGGAGAGATTATTTGCCAAAATAATTCTTTGCCTTATTAATATTGAAGGATATCCATCCTCAGAAATTGAGATGCCCAAATAGCATTCTAATGCAGTTTTTCTCCTTAAATAAGGAAATAGATGCTAATAGCTAAGAATTTCTCCATTTTTGGCATTTTAATATTATTATTTCACATGTTCTGCATTGCAAATAATGTTTTTGTTTGTTTCCACACAGCAGAAATATTAGGATATGTACACATTCAGAAGGTCTCTGTTTGGCACTAGCTTTGTCTAAAACTCTTGCCGGACAGTCTTGGCCATTTTGGGCTGCTGCATAATGCTTTCCTTGGTGTGTCCTTCAACCACTGTCCTCCACAGACACTTCCCCCCAGAGGCAGAAAATTATCTGAAGATGAGCTACTAATGCTGTTACAAACAACAGGAAACCAGCTTGATTTAAAATACCAGGAAACTAATAGAAAGCTCATGAAAGAGGCAGAAAAGAGTCAGTGAACCAAAGAAAGCCAGACCATTGAAGAAAGAGAATTAAGCTTTCCTGTATCAGACCTTTAAATAAACCTTGCATTGCTTTTATATGGTGCAAAAGCAAGCATTTCACACATACATTTGTAAAATCTCAATGTGTACTAAAAAAAATAGAAAGCTTTGTCATGACACAGCCTTGAAGTGTCTCTTCACTGCTGCTGATTACCTTGGAATGGCGCTGCCTCGGCACTGCCTCAAACACCACTGGATATGGAATTTCCCTGGGGGATCAAGGCAGCTTTTTTGTACACTTGTATTGCCACAAAGCCTGAGCAGCTGATGCAGTGCCCTAGTGCCAATGGCTCCTCAGGTGCCGGGTAAACAATAGATAAGGCAATAACAGCTTTATAAAATTATTTATCATAATAACAACTAAACATGATTTGTCAAAAGTACTAAAATTTAAAAAAAAATAAAAAAAAAGCTTTCCACCAACAACGTACACATGAAAAAAACCAAAATCAAAATGAAGTAACAACAACGCCATTTTTGCTTTTTCTGCAACGCATTTTAAATTTTTAAGAATGCTTTAAAAACTGGGCACCATGGGTTCAGATTTAAATGAAACTTGGCCAGTGTTCAAAAGAAAAAAGGCATTAAGTAATCTATGGTTATCCTATGCAGCATACTGTAGGGTGTTTCAAATAAAAGAGAGTGATGCCAAGGTCATGGAATGCAGCTGCTATGATCAACCAAAAATAGATACCAAGCTCTACATCCTCCCTCATAATTAAAATAGGAAAATTAAACTCAACATAAGCAGGCTGAAGCCAGACAACCACATTATTCTACTTTAGCATTAAATCACTGCCATCCACATGAAAGAAAAGAAAAACCGCAGTTCAGTGAGTGAAGCTGTTGCAAACTGTACTACAGATAACTCGTATATTAAAAAATTAAGTAAAATATAACAAATTAATAAAAATAACAAACTGGTGAATTTATTTTGTAACGTTTACTTCCCAAGGCTTTTGGGTTTTTTAATTGGGGCATGCAAGTTACAGACAGCTAACTAAGATGGAAAACCAATCACTGCATTTTATCTTAGCTTTGCAGAACATGCAAAGGCTTGATATAAACCAGAATAAGACATAACCCTGGAAGTGTGTTTACTGCCAGCAGACTGAAGTCCAAACAGAATCTGATGAGAAGTTAAACTGCTACAGTATTTTACCTTTTCTCCTTCAGACAGTAGCACGTAGTTCTTCATTACATTTCATACAAAAAAGCTGTCAGCTCATTTTCGCTTTTTTGTGAGTTTATGCCTGAGTTTCTGCTTTTATTTCAAACTCCATTTGAACTTGAAAATTAAGAACTTTTTGCAACCAAGTCTGATTAAAATAAATCACCTCTTCTTCCAAATACTTTAGAATTAACTACTAAATACACAGATATTTCAAGAACTAGCATTTAAAGGTATTAAGATGCTCTCTCCAAATTCTGAAACATCAGTCACGTAAAATATAGTACAATCCTAAACTGTAAATTTAAAACTTGGGTTTTTTCCAGTCTCATTCATAACAATAAAGTCAAACCTTACTTATGCCCTCTTCCTGCCTTAACCTGAAAATAGTTAAACAAGTCTGACAAAGAACACTTTCCATGCCCTCAAGTCCTCCAGAGAAATCTAACAATTCAAGGGGAGTTTCACAAGAAGTCATCATCAACTGCACAGCCAAGCAATTTCTAGAATAAGGTGCTGATGTGTGCACTCATGAGTTGTTCCTGTTTCCCTCTGTAATAATTAAGGACTAATATTAGAATTTCTTTTATGTCGATATCAGATGGAGAGAGACATTAGGCTAAATGACTACACTCACATATTGTACAGCAAATATTAATTACATTAAAGCATTACAAGGTGATAAGAGATTGGGAGGCAATACAATTCCAAAATGTCTGAAAAACAAGTGCAGCTAGATGCTTCATGGTGAGCTAAGTAAACAAAATGCCAAGTTAATATCTATTTACTATCAAGAGCCGAAAGATACTTATAACTTCTAAGAAGGGAAAGATATAAAAGCAGCCTAGAAAAGTGCAATTAGAAGTTATACTTTGTAGCACTCCTTCCCCAACATGTGCCCAGGCCAACACAAGTACTAAAAGGACTAATTATCCCTCTCTCAGTACATGGTCAAAGTCTTTAGTGGCATCTCATCCTTGCTTAGCACAGACATGAGATTTAACTTGAAGAGGAAGAGATCTACAAGTCTAAAGAAGATACAGAGATGACATCATGATAATGTCCCAATAATGTCAGAAACAAGAGAAGAGAAGGTGAGAAAGCCACCTTGATAACAATTGTACCACCTACTGAGCGGCTGGCCAGTGACAAGGGCTGTAGAGGATGGGTCACCATCTCATCCAGCAAACAGCCTTGGGTCCATCACAAAACAACTGAAGGCACCATAAGCTTTACTGCCTGAGCAAACACGGCTTGGTCTGGTAGCACTAGGGCAGACAACCACCCTGGGGTCAGGAGATACAAACCAACTTTCCTCCTGCTCAGTCAGGGTCACCTGGAACTGAGCTGGCCCACGGTGCTCTGCTCTGTTAGTCACTGCAGCCCTTTCTGCTTTAGAAAACAAAGCAACTGCTAAACCTTCCCTTAAAAATGATGCAGGTTACTAATTACACACTCCAGAGCCAACCACAACACTGAATAGAAAGAACTTAAAAAACCTTATTTCTTTTCAAAAATAGCTTTAGCAATGTGCTTGTAACTTCTTCAGAGACAGTGCGTGTACAACGAGTACACATTTGGCTGGCAACACAGAAACGTTTCCACCTCCATACGGAGTTGAAATTAGAATCTTTCAGGGATTCTGCTCTCCCATCCTCCCCAGGAAGATGTTAACCTGTGCCAGAACATCCACAATACACAAAACCTGGCTCTACGGCCTGCCTGAATCAGGCTGCATATTTGAGCAGTTACCTCCCTCGTCAAGAAAAAAACATGCTCATTATTGGTATTCTGAGCAGATGTGACTAATAGCAAATAAAATCTTTCCTCAGAAGCATCTTCCATGAGGGGTGTAATTAATTGTTTTTTAAAAACAATCTCCTTTTTACAAAGACAACATCCTTGCTAAAAGCTTCCATTTATTCACCTCTAAGGAACCAATCTGCCTGCCAGTGCTGGCAGATGGGAAAGTATGAGTTTATGGAAACAGGTCCAAAAAAGACTAGGATTTTGAGGAGAGATTAAAAGATTTTAACTTAATGCAGTGAGTAAAGAACAATGCATATCAGATATGACAGATGTGTGCTAAAACATGAATTATGCATATATTATGATTACATGAATATATAAAACTTATAAAACCCAAGGTACACCTCAGATTATTTCAAGGAACATTAAAAAGGAAATTAAGCCTTCCACAAACCAGCTAAAGGACCTGGACACTTAGTTCAGCAGAGTTGCTTCTTTAGCTGTCTTAACACTCAGGTTGGGTGCCCATTTTAGCCTCATTTATTTTTGGCTTTTTTAAAGTCAAGTCTCTGCATTTTAAGAGCTAGAGAGCATTTTCTTTTTCCTCTGTTGAATAAAAAGATTGATGAGACCAATTTTTCTTTCACTGCAAGATTGGGATATTCAAACACAGACTTCTCAAAGATATTAGAGCTTATATTTAGAGTCAATTACAAGACTTCTATCTGCATGCTGTATATCTCTATTTATACATAGAAAAAAAAATCTATCTTCTTAAGTGCTTTTAGTATCAGTAGCTTTATTCTACTTTATATTAATGAAACATGTCAATCTTCCAGCTTGAAACAGTCTATTAACACAGTTAACTACCTGCGGGTCCGTGGAGGCTTTGGTGGAGGAGAATCCTGTTTCTCAGCATCTGAAGAACTGACAGTGTTCTCTGTATTATTTTCATCCTGAATAAAAGAAAAAGGGTTTTTTACTCATGGCTGTACAGCTGATACACACAATATTTGAACCGTAAGGTCCAAAGATCCACGATACTTGACAATAATATATAACAACACAACCTACTTTTGTCTGTCATATAGAGATCAAATTCAAAACTCTGCTCTAAATGCAAGAAATTATTCTGTATCTTGTGCGTCCCACTTCAGATTTTTCTGACTAAAGGTTTTGTTCTGCTTGTAATTGAACAATCCACTCAAGAAAATTCTCAAAAGTTGATCTTTCAGGTTAGTAGTGAGCAAGCTCTCTGACGCCCTCCCAGTTATTCATATTGAAAGCATTTATTTTCCAGTAAGTCTAATTACTTTCACTCATACAATCATTCCATTGAAGATAAGACTCACCTACTCTAGTAAGAAAATCAGAATTTCAGCTACTGTAAAGTGACAAGTACATGAGATCTAAAGCATTGATCTAAAACACTTGGAAATCATCTCCCATTTGTGAACAATGAAGTTTACTCACCATAGCATAAAGATTTCAATTTTGCTTTAGGAGCACCACAAATATAAGATATTTTATATATATTTATAAATATATGCATCCATACACACTTATATACATATAAAATATTGCTGTGGGTTAACCCTGGAAGGCAGCCAAGCCCCACAATTCACTCCCATGCTTATTTCTCCACCCCACCCCTGGAGGGAGAAGAGGAACAGCAAGAAAACACATGGGTAAAGACAAAATTGTTTAGTAGGCAAAGGAAATGTGATAGAAGACAAAAAGAAAATCAAACAAGCACTGCAAACGCCGTCACTCACAACCTCCCACAGGCAGGCCCACGCCCAGCCAGTTCCAAACCTCATGAAATAAAGCCCCTCTTGCCCCTCGTTAGTGCTGAGCACGTGTTATGGAATGGTGTTATGGAATGTCTCCTTGGGTCATTTGGGTCACCTGCCTGCTGGTTTCCCCTCCACTGGGAGGTCAGACTAAGAAACAGTCGGTGTTGACCGAGCAGATGTTCAGAAACAGCTGCAACGTGAGTTACAAAAACCCATCAGCGCTGTTTCTGCCACAGATCTAAAACACAGCGCCCCGAGAGTGGCCACGAACAAACACTATTTAACTACAAGCCAGGCATTCACTAAAAACATGTACAAACGTGTATGTGTAACAATAAAAAGAGAAAGAGCAAGAGTCTAAAGCTGACCCGTCATTTCCATACACGACACACCCAACAAAACCAAGGAAGACCTTAGTGTTATCTTGACTTTAATGCTTATTGTACCTAAAGGCTTCTCTTGCAGGAATCCTCTTTCGAAAAGTAATTTTAGAAAATTATTTTGATCTTTCTTACTGTTTTTCACTAACCTCCCCCATTAACTTGCTGTCGAACACAATATTGCACAAGTACTCCAGCAGAAACACCCTATTGTTCCTCAGTAAATGGATTGCGTTAGCCCTTCCAGGGAAAGGGCACAGCGAGTTCATTGTCCTGCTGGCCACTAGCTGTGACTATCAAGTTTTTTTTGGAGAAAGATTCAATTAGCAGATAAAAGCCACTCACTCGCATTGAAATGAACACAACTGGAGCTCCCACTGCAGTCAGTCAAGGCTGATTGGTTTTCATGGAATGGTCTGTGTTGGAAGGGACCTTTAAAGGCTAGCTAGTCCTACCCCCTCTGCAATGAGCAGGGACGTCGTCAAGGAGATCAAGTTGCTCAGAGCCCTCTCCAACCTGACCCTGAATGTTGCCAGGGATGAAGCATCTACAGCCTCCCTCGGCAACCTGTTCCAGTGTTTCATCACTCTAATCACAAAACCTTTCTTCCTCCCATATAGTCTAAATGTACCCTCTTTTACTCTAAAACCATTATCCTTTGTTCTACTGCAACAGGCCCAGATAAAAAGTTTGTCCTCAACTTTCTTATAAGCCCCTTTATGTACTTTAAGGCCACACAGAGGTTTCCCCAGAGCCTTCTCTTCTGCAGGCTGAACATCCCCAACTCTCAGTCTGTCTTCAGAGGAGACATGTTCACCCCTCTGTCATCTTTGTGTCCCTCCTCTGGACTCTTAACAGGTCCACATTCTTACAGTCGGGGTCCCAGGGCTCAGTTGCTCCAGATGGGGCCTCACCAGAGCAGAGAAGAGGGGCAGCATCACCTCCCTCAAAGTGTTGCCCAAGCTGCTTTTGATGCAGCCCAGGATATATTTGGCTTTTTGGGCTACAAGCCCATGTTGTCGAGTCATGTCCAGCTTTTCATCACCAGTAAGAGACCAGCCAGTAAACTGGGGATTAAGATAACAGAACAATTGGCCTCTGTTCCAGACTAAATTCTACCCCTTTTTGTTTCCAGATCTGAGCCTTTACATTTTGCAACATCTCGCTCAACTTGCCAAGTAGCCCAGAACTCTTTTTTGTATTTATGCTGGAATGTATTGTTTCTTTAAGTCTCTGTTACTTCTATTAATAATAATTCTTGGTTTCCTGGGGTAATGCATTATCTGTTGCTTGGCCCTCAGAGTGAAGTGTACTGTGAACTAAGTTTCAATACCTTCAATATATTGAGCTTTGTGTAATTCTAGCTTCTTAATAAACAGTATTTGTTGCAAGTCCAACACCTTCAGAGATTTATTGCATCAGCACTACCTTAACAATCATTCTCAGCAAAAAGTGCTTTTATCAAGACATAGTGTCCAATAGGTGGGCCAAAACTGTCTAATGGGATACTAAAAAGGAAAAAGTATGAATGCCATGCTTATTTGCAAACTAAATGCAGGACCTCTTATCTTAAAAGGGTACCTTTGTTCCTAGATAAATCCTCTGCCAGTTTTCCATGACTTACTGAACCATTAAGGGCTCACAGAACTTTTATAATCTAGCTGCAAACCGTCGCAGACACAAAAATTTAAAAAACCCCCACACCACACTTGTATTTTTTCCCAGTCATTGATGGAATGAAACATTATCATGAGGCACAGACATCCAACCCCTCTACCAGCCTCCTCTCAAACATGCAAAAAGCAATTTCCAGCTTTTTGACATCAGGTCATGGGTAACCACAGAGATGATGTTGCCCTTAACATCCATGAAAAAACCACAAATTTTATTGTCCTCATTCGGGCAGAGGACCATTCCGAAGGTTGGTGCCAAAGGTGCTGAGGCTCACAGCACTCAACAAAAACAACGCGGTTTCCTGCTCAGCGGTCGTGCCGTGTTCCTCCCCGCTTCCCCAAGCTGTGCACTGTACGCTCTGAATCTCTCCAACGTGTATTTGCCATCATGGATAACACTAAATGCATTGCTGTTGTACTCAAAAGCCCTCCACAATCACAAGTACTAACAGCCAGAGCTCGGAATTACTGCAACTGCATCCCGAGAACAGCACGGGCTGTTGGCCTTGCTTCAGCTCCACAGCACGCACAGGTTTCACAGGGCAGACAGATACCAGAGAGAGTGAGACTCCACACGAGTTCTTCCACCTGACCACCAACTTCTCCATCCTACAGCAGAGCAGAAAAGTCTCCCAGTTCAGTTCCGCCAGCACAGAAGTTTTGAGGAACAGACTTCTTATTTACGCACTCAGTTTTCTAAAGGGTATTGGCAAGGGAAAGGGTGTGCCTGTTGGCTGTGGTGCAGACTAACTTGTCCAGAAAACAAACCAGCAGCTGCATCCCTGTCCTTCTGTTTGTAAAGTGAAGTGTTTGTGAACAGAATGTTTCCTGAGATACGCTTTTCTCACAGGCGGAAGAAGGAGCTTATTAAAGAAGCGAACATATGTCAAAGATTTTTAAAATTCCACGTATACAGTAAGAAGCTGTTTCTAGTTGAGACAGCCAGCAGTAGCTGGAGAGGCACTGCCATTTTTGCCTCTGGTAATAAAAGATATGGATATACCTTACAAAAATGTGTATAAACTCAAATATCCAAGGCACACACAGAATTTACAAAAACAACTCATTGGAAAAAAAAAAATTCAAAAAACCTCAAAACCATCAGAAAACTCCCTAAAAAATGGTACTTTTAAATTTAACCCCAAAAAGTCAGTGGTTACCCCAGCTTTGTACACTGAGAAGGCAGATGGATGTTCAAAAGTTTTCACCTGTGCATTAGGTTCAACTTCACATCCATTCACTATTTTAGTTACATTAAATGAGGAGCAAGAATGTTAGAGGAATTATTGTCAACAAAAACAGAGGAACTTCACTACTTGCCGTAATTAGCTCAGTGGATTGATGTTTCTGTGAAGGCTTTGTTTGCTTTTAGGTAAGTCATTCCCCAGAAAGTGAAAGATTTTTACTTCAAAGGTTGAGGATAATTTAAGTTTAAAGCAGTAACCAAATGCACTAACACATGCAGGAAAGGAAAGAGTACTCCTATCAGTGCTGCTGTTGCATCAGTTACTGCTGCCTCTCTTCTTGCTTTTGTCTGAAGAAATGCTGCTGGCTGAACTCTCAGAGCAAGTCTCTCACTTTTTCCCAGTTCTATGTCAAGAAATAGGGAACAACCTGTATTTTGAGCACCCCTGAGTGATATCCACTCCTGGATTTCCCTGTCGTACATCAAAAGAAGCAAACAGGCAGAAAAACAGAGAGCAGAAGAGGAAGCTCAACCCTAAAAGTGAATATAGGGTAGCTCACTGGGATGACCATATCTGTTGAGAAGAGCAGATGGCAGTTTTAAGGAAAAGCCTTCCACAGCCTTCCTAATCACAGCTTATTGACATCAGTCAACACTCCCCTGCTTCTCCAGACAGATGTTGCCTTCTCAGGCAGAACACAGTTTCCTAAAGCATCAGCTTAGACAAACCAGGACACCATACGCAGTTCACAAGGGTCATAGAGGATAATTTTCTAAAAATGTATTCACAAAGGTGCAGTTCAGTGAACTAAGTGTCCAGTGCAGCGCTCTGCTTTCTTACAGAAGATACCTATCCCTGCTCTGGCAGGCTTCCCACTGCAACAGAAGCATTAACAATACATGGGTGCACAAAAGAATGGGATCTTTCCCCAACCTCTGTGGCTATGTGCATCAAATGCTCAACAGTGCAAGAGTTCCACTGTCCTCACTGAGGGAGCAGCTGCTCAGAGATCAATGCTCACACCTTCATTTATAGGCATTCTGTTACATTACACAGATATAGAAATGTGTGCATATCTACCTATGAAAGACTACATTAACAAAAGAAAAGGCCATGAAGTCAAATACTTAGAAGTGTAGATTAAATCTAGTCTACTACAACTGAAGGGCAACTCACATTCCTGTAGTACTGCAGGAATTCTCAGGGCAGATGCAGTGCCTGAATTCAATTTGCTAAGGTGACCTAAACCGTGCTCTCATCTCCCAAGGGTGGGTCTTTCCCCCAGTGGCTGAATCCCCAGAGAGCTGTCACTAACTTCAAGCAAACAGAGGATCACAGACAGATTTCACACACGCTGCCTACAATTCAAAACATTTTGCCCAGGAATTGCTATGTATAATTTTCTTTTGGAACTCACAGTGAAAATATTTAATGTCATTCAGAAACTTTCTGAACCGATAAATTACTGGCAAATTTACTGCAAAGACTCCTCCAGAAGTAATCTCATGCTTTCCCTTAAAAGGAATTGAGGCATTCCTTTTGCCTGTATAATAAAGCAGCATGGGAATCACTGAGCATCAGAGATAAAATGAGAAATACTTCAGACTGAAATGATACACCCAAGTGACTCAGATCAAATAAAACATTCCAAGCACAGGCAACAAGATAAATGTCACTGAAGACACATGATTTTTTTAGAATGCTACAATGGCAAAAATATCTTTCCAAGCTGCAAAACAGCAAAGAGAATATGAACAGCAAAGTCTCTTCACTTACAGTTTCTAAACCACTAATGTCTCAAACATCAACATCCTTCTTACAGCAGCTGATTCCTCCGTGACTTCTGAACGTGCAACCAACCACAGGCACAGAACTGTTGCTTTCAGAGCAAGAAAAGCAAGAGACACTGGAGAGTGCCAGCAACGCCAGATTTTGGAGAAAGTGTTTATTAATCAAGCTTCTACTCGTGGATAAGGGGAAAACACGGGCTTGCAGTACTGAAATGTGCTTGTTACTGTCAAGAGACAGAATTCAATAAGAAGCATTTTTGAAGTGACAGTGAACTTGGTTGTTTGTCTTTTAATCAATTTTCCTTTTCCTACATCCAATCAGAACATCCAGCTGGATGGAATTCCATCTGATTCAGACTTTCCAAGACAGCTATGGTTCGCTTCAGATCATGAAGAAGCTTCTCAAATAACTCAAAATATTTTACTGACACAAATCTGACCGAGATCTTATCAAATAATCAAGACTAATCAGCTCACATATGTTTCAAAGCTTCCAAACACAACACCAAGTGTAATATTTTCACAGCAGTACTAACAAAACCAATGATGGAGAAAAACACAGTTACTGACTTCAAATACATGACAGTGTGATCTAAAATTTCAGTGAGAAGGGGGCTGAGTCCAAGACTCTGTTCCAATTTAATTGTTTGGAAATTTAAGAGTGCTAAGGGGAGGAAAGGGATAATTCTAATTATCAAATTTAGCATCTGAATTATTTTCTCATCAGAGAAAAACTGTTTCTGAGTAGCAATTCTTCACCCTGAAACTTGGCTGCTGTGGGGACTGATGAATGTACTGGTATCTGAGCAGAGCTTCCCATTTCATTTACATACTTAGTATTATTTTAAGAACATTTGTAGTTCTATACATTCACAACATGTGTAACTATATGAGTATACAATTACTACATTACAGTATATCACACATGCATTTCCTACATGGTTTCAGATCTTTCTATCAAACTCTAACAGAAATTCTAGCACCGCGTGTCTTGTTGTTGACTTTTTACATTATTGTTTCCAGCAGGGCAAAGCTGGCAAGTTCACAGGAACACACATTCAGGATTGTGTCTGAGCTACTTCCCTATGAATACTGTACTCGCTGCCAATCAGATTAACCTTTGACTGGGATGTTACTGGCAAGCCCTGCTTACAAAGGCCTCGGCAACTCAATTCATTCCAAACACTGCCTGAAATGAGAACAGCAACCGGACAACAAAACCATGAAACCAACCCTACAGAGCACTCCAACTCTTCAGACTATTATCAAAATAGAGTAAATGAAACATTTCCTCTTCAGCCCAGAAGTATCTCCTATTCAACTAACAGTAATATATCCAAAGTAAGCACATTATTGTATTTGGAATTGTTTCCACTGGACATAATTAAAATCCTTCACATGTTCGACATTCCACAGTTATTGTTGCATCTGCAGGCAGAGCAGGATCTGTGAAGGAACCTTAGAATATTACACTGTATCTAATAAAGTTATTTGAAAAATTCCTGTATCAGAATTAGCTTTTTAGCTAAGACATCTCAGAATGTTTGTTTGGTTTTTAAGAGAAAACAAACTAGAACATTTCCAGGGAAAATCAGACATTATATACAACAGATGCTACATAATGCCCTTGGAATAAAAAAGGGAGCTTTTTCAGAATAGCAAAACCACTGTCTCAAGTGAGTCTCAAAGTTTTGAAAATCAGATTCAAGTTACAAGAAAATATTAAATTGGATATGTGAGGGAGAAGACTTTCTTATAACCAAAACTGAAGGCAAGCCTACACCAGTTAATTCTCTGAAGACAAATTTCCTAACAAATGGACAACAGCAAATTAAAGTACCAAATGTTTAGATACAGAAACTCTTCACCTATGAGACCTTTTTCCTCTCAACCTTTCTGCAGAAATATTCAAGCAGCAATAGGAAGAAGCACCATTTCCCCATGCAAAAAAGCTGTGCTTGGTCAGACTGAAAGGTTTATTTTGCCCTGTTTCCAGCAGTGACAAAAAGGAAACTTACAGGGAAGAATAAGGTCAGAGCAGGTATGCAGGGATCCTTCCCTATAGGATGTCCTCCAGCAGACTGCAACTCTGGAATTTCAGAGCTTGGGCAAATTCATGGAAGACGACTCCAAGATGGTGAGACATTTACCTCAAAGGTAAAGGCTTTCAACTGCAAGGAGCTCTGCAGTTCCATGTTGCATTCTTGATATATCTCACTTTCATATTAAGTTGGTCAGGTCTCACTGATACCCTTTAGAAAAGGTCAGTAGAGATCAGCTTTTCACTGTTACTTAGTCTCTACTGTATTTAACTTCAGCTATTCAGCTAACCTCAGTCTGGTTGTTCTTTGAATGGAGCCTTCCAACACCTTTGATCCTTGTCCAGTTTTTTAATGTTTGATTTCTGTATTATGCTTTTGAGATAAGCAGACTTGACCTGCAGACAGTATTCAAGTTGCAAGGTACCCACACAATGACATTACGTTCTCTGCTCTTATTAGTTTCCAAATAACTGCTAAAATTCCATTTCCTTTTCAACTTACTGATTATAAACCAAGATCATATCCAAGTAAAACTCAAAACTCACACTCCATCGCTGCCTATTCAGGGCAGGGATTTCTCCCTGTCTCACCTCCATGTACATTACCCATCCATCATCTATTTGCTCTTGTTTTATTAATCCACCAGCAAATCTCTCAAGCTCTGCTACAGACAGCACTTGCCTTTGTTACAGAAACAGTATCAGCATATTGTGCGACTGCCTTACTCATGTCCTGGAGTACATAAATAAGTAATGTAGTATATATAGTAATAGGTCAATAAGAGATATTTCTGATTCTATATAAGAGTGTAGATACAGGTCAGATCAAAGTCATACAACCAGAAGATACCGTAGACTGATCTACCTATTATTTTATGACCAAAACTCAAGTAACTAGAAATCACTTCTGTACAAAACTAATAAATCTGCACATTCCAAACCTTATCAAGCTCATTCTTCAGAAAAAAAAAAAAAAGGAAAGATAATTCACGTAGCTTAATCAAACTTGTAACTAATAAAAGCAGCCTGCGCTATCCTCATTGCATATAGTCCACAGGCTTCTGGTCATGACTAAAGATTGCAGAAGTGTTGCATGAACTGATTTAAATTCTTAGGAGTTAACAGAAGGGTGTATGCCTTTTTTTTTCCAAGAATGAAAAACATTCTAGACTTCCTAGAAAGCACAGTATAGAACACCTAAACCCCTAAAATTAACGAGATGCTTATTAATAAAATTGCTTCCAGAAATTTCAAAGGCTCCTGAAGTTACTACTCATACTCCCTCTAGAGAGCTGTGGAATCCACACCAATTAGGTACTGAAAGCACAGATAAAATCACTGAATAAACAAAACACAGTCCAGGGATGGAGGATGATACAGAGTTCTGGACTGTAGGAGAGAAAGAATATATAGATCCAAAAAGGCATTTTTCATATAGGGCCAGTAGCAGACAAGGAAACATATCTAAACATAAAAAAGGGAAAAAACCTATAGGGGACATGAAATTTAAAGTGGAAGGACAGAAAAGTCCTCAAATACTGTGATTACCAATGACAAATACTAATTTTTCCACTTTTTTCCCCCTCCTTTGTTAAAAGGCATTTTAAACTTCATTTTCTTTCTCCCAATCTATTCCAGTGCAAACAGCACTTCAATACAACACCAGATCATTCACTGCCAGTCCTGCTCAACTCTGTCAAGGCTGTACTGGGCCAAGACCAAGGCAGAACACAATGCCATGCAATACCCAAGTCTCAGGTGAAGAGTCAGATTAATGCTTATTTACTTTTTTAAAATTGGGCCCAACACCACACTGGGGGGATGGATGAGAAAACATCAGGAAAGTTTTTCCCCTTCTGGGAGTTTAACCTAAACATAGACCAGATAGAATTCATCTATATACACACATATATATATTCATTTCTTTTTATGTGCATATAAATGCATGTATATGTAGGCTGGAGTTTTACTTTTCACTTGCTCTTCATCATACTGTTTAGCAAGCAATGTGCAGAAGGTCAGGTTTTACACAAAATTCCATTTGCTGCCAATATATCAGAATTGGGCTAAATACTGACCATCAGAGCACCATATGAGCTGACAACTACTGTCACTTCACCAGGGTAAGGGCACATTTCACAGTTCAAGGCAGTTCAGAGTCCTCCATTTCATCCATATGCTTTCCATTGCTTCCCCCACTGCACATGCATTTGGTGTGTACTGTAAATGTTCCATTAATTACCTGACTCAACTCTTACAACCAAGTCCTCAGTGTAAGTTGAGTACAGACCAGCTGTCCCTGCTCTGCGAAAACCACTTGCAGTTCAAACAAGTTCTCTATGTGCCTTAACACCACTCAACACTTAACTTCAAAAACTTCACAGGAAAATCTTGATCAGAAGGTAACAGCTACAGCTGATTGAAATTCATATGGGAAAGACACCTACCACTCCATCTGCAATCTTCCAGTCTGCACAACTTTCATATTTTTGCAGTTGCTTTTCAAATAGTTGTGCTATGGCTCGATGGACAAGTTCATACTGCTCCTATAATAGATTACCAGATAAAAATTAGTGCACAAGAACTTTACAAAGAATAATGATATAGATTACATTCATTTTAAAACAAGCTATACCTTTGTCTGCACTGCAGAATGCCTTTGTGTCCTCATTTCCTGTATTAAATTAAATACATTGAATTCTTCAGGTATTTTCTGAAATACAGAAGCAAGTCAATTACATTGACATAACTGTTTGTTGGAAAAACAATACAAAAGCTGTTAGGCATCAGAAAATAAGTACATTTGTAGGTAAAGCTCATTTGTTCTCTACACATGGCAAGTATTCAATAATTTTTTAAAAGCAATTCCAAATTGACATTTGATTTAGACCTGATGAGAGCAGTTCAAGTATTTTCAAAATGAGACCTCCAATGTCATTAATAAGACACTGCAATATGAATGATGCTTCATAATCTAAAAATCCCAGAATGAAGTTATCCTTTCATATTTGAAATATCAGGCTTTAGCAGCTGCAGGATTAATCAGAGAAACTAAGAAAGTTGAATGCAAAATCACCTTAGAGTGAAATGTATTTTTTTAAAAATTGGAATTTTATAGTGACCTTTTTAGATAAAAACTTGCTGTCAAAAGACAGTAAGTTCTTAGTAAAACATGAATGCAGTGAAACTAAACATCCACCCTGTCAAGAGAGTTCTGGAATGCCTTAAACATTTCACTATTTTAGAACACTTGGAAGCTCAATCAATCACTGTTATGCAATTACAGAATGCCACAAAACTTCTTTTAAGATTCCTTACCCCAGCTTTAAGCAAATTCCATGTATAATCTATGGCACAGATGGCTCCTGTTCTTCCACACCCTGCACTATGAACATCAACAGTTACGTGTTAGAAATTATTTTAGTTTGTTAAAAACACACCATAAGCTTTATCTTTCCAGAGTCCACGTTAAAAAAAACATTATCCAAATCCCTGAACTATCATTTTAATCTTACTCAATGTGACACTACAGTGTCTTAAAAATAAAAAAAACCCCTAGTAGTGCAAAGTGGAGCAGTGAAGTTTTTAATGCAAGGTTTTCATAACCATTTGGCACTGCAGTCACGAAAGATGCTTCAGGGTTGGTAATTTTATTGCTTCTTTCTTTCATCACACTATTCCTAGTTACCACTGCTTCAGCAATAGGGATCTCACCCAGGCTTAATGACAGACATGTTAAATGGAAGAACAGGATACATTTAAAGACTTCCTGCAATTTTCTGATTTAGTATTACACCTGTATTTTCTGCTTTTTAGCTCAAGAACATAACTATGAAAGTTATAAAAATGACAGCCAACAATGGCATTTATTTTTCCTAATAGTATGAATTCCTCTATTTTACACCTGGACAGTTATAATTCATGCATATTTATTACATTATACTGTTGTAAAGAGCCAACATTTAATACTATATTGACATTCAAGAGAAACAGGACAAAGTGAAATAGATTTCAGTGCTAAGTAAGATTTTACAGGTTTAGACATCAAATACTTAAGAGTGGCAAGTTAAAAAAGAATGCAGCTCAAGTCAGTAGACTTCCACGCACTTTAAGAGAATAACTGAGCTCAAAAGAGTTAATAAGCCCCAACAATTCACATTTCCTAGTTTAAAAATCTGAATTCACTTTTTTCCTGACAATACATGAACTTTTGTTGCTTTGAAAAGCATCGAATATCATAGGTAAGAGTTTTCCAGCTAAATTATCAGAAACTGTCAATTCACCAAAATGTCTTCACAGCAGTTCAGTTTAGCCAGATTTCAGGTCAGAAGCAAAGACTTCCCAATTGGAAACTACAGTCTGCTCGTTAAAGAACTGTTTTGTCACATTAGAAGACAGAGAGAGTTCTTCGTGCTGCACCTGCTCTGTAGTCTCTCCTATGGAGAATGGAGCCTTCACTGCCATATCTGATTTGCAATGATCTTCAAAGTCTGTTTTGTCCTTGGGAGGATTTAGATGTCTTAAGAATCACAAAACGGTTTCCCTTTCAAAGGCTCATTCTTTCCTGATTTATATCCTGTCTTAAACTGAAATAGAAGCAAAATTTCACTGTGACCTCAGATTTAAGAAAATGAAGACTGTATGACTTTGAATTAAGTTTTGACACGAGGAATTTTTTTAAACTAAAATAAATAAATGAATTGTGATTTAGAACCAAACCAGTGCATCTCATACCAAAAGTTTAGGCTTCACAAACAAATACGTACAGAAAATTAAAAAATAAATATATTTGATACCTGCAGTGTATGCAAATTGGTACATCTTCATGTTCCTGGTATTCTCTCATCAAGCTGATCATGTCCAGAATAGAATCAAAAGACGAAGGGACATCATGGTCAGGCCAATTAACATAATGAAATTGATAGACACTACGAGTCTCCTGAGGGAGAGGCAGAGAGAAAGGCATTAATGAGAACACATACTTGAGTTTGCACAAAATAAGTAGTTCTACGAACCTTCACTTCTGGCATGATTAAGTGCGAGCAAGCAAAGTCAAGTGCCATATTAAAAACACTTAGAGCTTATACCACTTCAAAAAACAAAAGAGAAATTCTGAAGTGGTACTTTGAGTGCTGCTAATGCATAAGAAAATGCACTGTGGGACAGTTCACAGATGCCCCTCTCTATTACACGGGTTAAAGGACCCACAACGCTGCACCACGTTGAAAGATTCCACATCCTTGCAGTCATAAACTTGCAAAGGGAGAGAGAAAGGGAAAGACCACGTGAAAAGTTCTTTTTCTAATTTACATCAGTAACTTACATTGGAAAAGAAAATGGGGGGATGTTGTTTTGTCACATTACAGAAATGTGAGCGTGTGAGAGAAATAACTGAGGCTGTACATGGATCACACTTGCAACAACAATAGGTACACTTTAATTCTAGTAACATGAGCTACAATAGCACTAAAGACAGGGTGGGACGCAGGGGTTAGAACCAGCATAGTTACTTATAATTATTCCAGAAAACCTGAGAGCAAACTTAAAAGGATATTATTTTATACCACAAATACACATTTTTCTCCCCAGTGCAAGCTACAGTTAGAATTCTCCCAAGTAAAATAAAAAGTCTATAATTCATTACCAAAATGTGTTTCACAGAAATTCTGAGGCATATTTGCTACATAAGTCTGTAGGAAGACCATTTTATGAGATGCACAGATTGAATATCAACCCATCTTTTTAACCCTTTCAGTTACAGTGGTCCTTATGGGAACACAAACTTCAGGGTTACTGCTAAGATCGAAAGTCCAGCACAACCTGTAGCTTTTTGTTGCTCCTTAGTTTTAAGCAGTGCCCAGGCATCTACTTGGGACAAGACTCTTGAAAGTCAAGTAGCTAAACATGATTTGCATGTACAGTATATGCAAACAAAACATAAATTAGCTACAGTTTCTGATATAACTAATTCTTACAACATTCAGGTATTAAACATAATGCAGGTTCTGCTTTGGGGGTTTTGGTATTTCTTTAGTTCTGTTTTGAAGTGTAGCATTTCAAAAAGTGTTGCAATCCCTGGGTACTATGCAGAGTTTCTGCCTTCTGAACAGCTTCATAGCCCAGGTGTTATGAGCAGTCAGGACACACTAACAGAAAGAAGCTGGTTAAGTTCATGATTCCACTGTAAGCACCTAGCAAGATACTGCAGACAAAAATCATCCTCCAAAATTACCCTCCTCATGATTTAGCAGTTCTCACAACTGTTGTGCCAGCAATTATTGAAATGGAACAAAGCACTGCTACACAAAATGTAACTATAAATGGGACTAACCTGTAATAAAAAAGTTATTAATACAGGTTAGCAATTAAAATGAAAGGTATTCTGTAAAACAGACCTTCACGTTTTTGCAGGATGGCTCTACTGTTTTTATTTACTGATAGTTGCTGCTCAGTCAAACGAAGTCATCTGACACTTCAGTATAAGTTTGTAAGAAAAGCTTAAATCATTCATTCTTAACACATGAGAATGCAAGTGCTTTTGTTTAATGAAAATAGGACAACTTTCACAATTAACAGAACATACTCAGTTTATGAAGGTCTCATGTTCTACAGTAGTTTCTGTCAAAAGTTATCACTACAATGAATAAATTAAAATTCTTCCATGAAGAGACTAATCATAACCATTTGCAATTGCCAACTTAACAAACAATGTAAACGAATTGGTTTACCAGAATACTTGTCTGGTAAGCCAATTCTACATCTCGAACACTAAGATATGAAATCTTGAAGAATTCTGAAGTCTGGAGCTGCCTTTTAAAAGCACTTTTTTATCTGCAATTCCCCCATGCAGAAGGGCTCCAAGCAAAAAGACAACGCAGCTCAATTTAGTCAAGAACACTCCATAGTTTTCAGATCTATTTCAATTCCAAAAAGAGCAACTTTTACAAGTTAGAGGAGGGGCAGGGAGGGACCCACTAAGCTGTCGTTCTTGCTTTATTTGCCAATACAAATATATGAATGAACATCAGAACTCCCTTTTAACATTGTAAAACCCTCTTGACAGTGATTCGAAGTATAGGGCAAATTCTAACAAGTACACAGACTTTACCCAAAAATAAGCTAACTAGAGGAGACAGGGGTTTGGGTTTTTTAAAAAGTTTGACTCAGTTTGTCATCATAGTTTCAGTTGGATTAAACAGTGAAATTCTCCTAGGGTGGCAGCAGCTTTTTAGTCATTACCATATGCTTTTGAAGACCATCACACACCTTTGGATAAACAAGAACATATATAGGAAACAAAGAGTTTCACTACTCTTCCCTTATATACTAAGCTTTTAACATCACTTCTAAAGTTCATCATTTACATACATGCAGAGTTAGCACCTAAAAAAGTAAAGATATTTTCATGAATTTCCAGCATTGTATCCTTTTTGAGACTTTGAACAACCAATGAATGTGAGACCAGAAGTGACTATGTACTTACATTTTGAAATTCAAGTAATAATGTTCTAATGAAGTAGTCTGTTCTTGCTTGCTCAGCTTCCTAAACATGAAAAAAAAAAAATCAATATGCTGCATACAGGATATGACTAAAAACTCAAACTTTAAAGTCAGATGTCCTTTTTGTAATTTACTGGGTTTGCATCTACAACTTCCTCAAGAGGGGCAATCAAAATATTGATTACCCTACCAGCAACTTTAGTTTGCTACATAGGATGTGTGAAATATGTTACTTTTACATAAAAATGCAAGTTTTTAAATGACTGCCTAGTCTGCTCCTGAAACCATCAATAAACCTTGCAAGAATATTTCCCAGTACCTCTTTTGGTTTATTTGTCCATACTTTCAATTTACGGATTGCATTCCACAGCCATCCCTCTGTAACACTTTTGCTGTATAAACTTCAGCCTCTTACCACTCTGTCCTGTGATATCCCCTTTTTTTCCCTTTCCATTATTTTCAATTAAGGGTGCATCTGAATCAATCACTAATTATCTTGGCCGTGGCCAAAAAAGCCTGGCTTCTAGGCTCCCAGAATTTTCACATCTGCCTTTGGAATATCAAGGGAAGTTTATGCTGCAGACATCAAACAATATTATTGTATTTAAAATATCAGGAACAAGAATTTGAAGATGCCTTTAATAGCTCAGTATCACAGCTTCCCACAGAGAATTTTGGAGACTGCATATGTGCTTTAATGTGTTTCTGTGTCCTACTGGGAATTTACCATTTCCCATGAACAACTGCATTGGGAAATGGCAATTGCACCATGACCTTTCTTACTACCCAGCTTTCTCCTCCAAGGAAAGATGACTGCAAAAACCCACTGGAGTATACTCGTGTGATGCTGACAATGGAATGGTTACTTTCAATCCATTGCTGTGCCCGGTGTAACAGATACCCACAATCCCTCGTCCTGCCTATCAATCTGCCAGAAATCCTAATGTTATCCTCTATGAGCAAATATCAAACACTGGAAGAGGCTCTTGTAGTTATGCTCAGAGATCAGAACTCCTGGCAACACAGATATAACATACAATGGAAACAATTGGGTTTCCTCTGTCTTTCTGGAATCACAGATTACTTGACAGTTATTCCCGAGGAATCCTTCAGGAAAAGATTGAGAACTCGTGGTGACCCGCTACTCATTTTTGGTTTGATTTGAAAAGCAACAGTAGAAGCAAAAAGATTTTAATTTCTCATGCACATTCAGAACACAAAATCATAACAGACAAAACAACTGCATGAGTATTTGATTTCTTGAGTATGGTACAGACGTTCAAGATTACATCATGTGAAGCTGAAGAAATAATAATTACAAAGACGTAAGACCAAGGCACACAGGTTCCCTACTTAAAAAAAATAAAAACAATTGTGGAGGATTCAAGGAACCACACAGCTTAGATGTACACATTTCTTTGAGGATCCTTGTGCAAAATTTAGTACTGAACAATCAAAAAAGCACTTCTTTTATAATACAAATGGTTTGCTGAACATTTATTTTAAGTTACAAAAAGCACTAAATCCTTACAAAATTGATTTATAAAGCTTTATACTTACACAAGAAACACGAAATGGTCCAAAAGTTACAGCTGCTTCTCCATACAGGGGCCAGTAACGCTCACATTTTTTCTGTTAAAGCAAAGAATTCTAATTTAATTCATGCGTAGCACTGAGAGATGATGATTCACAGGAGCAGAGCAGACAAAATGATAACCCCAAATGCCTTATGTTGGACTTCTTTTAGGATGGTAAAATAACTTTTCTTTTGGATAACGAAAGAAAAACAAAACCAAGACCCCAGATGACCAATAAATACAGCCAAAAGACACTCTGCAAATTAAGAGGGGAACCTCATGTCTGCCTGCACTTATGCAGAAGCTTGTATCGTACAGAGGGGAGCAGGGAAAGCTCCGTTGTTCTGAAAGCCGGGAATTCACAGTTCTGACCACATTTTTTTTCCCTTCTAAGGTCATAAGAATAAAGCAGAGAGATCTAAAAAAAAGAAATAAATTGTTTTTGCAGCTGTTATCAATTGACAGGAAATTCTGAAGGACTCAGGATTTTGATAGTTGGCTCACGTCCCACAAAGAGCAAGACACGTTTTTTCCACAGCAACATGACCAGAACCAAATCATTGGTACAGTTCTGTACACAAGCACATATTGCACTGAGATGACACCTACATAATAATGTAACATTACCAAGGGAGCAAAGAAATGCAGACCCATTAACTGTTTCCTATGAAGAGAAACGTAAGGACAGGCATTCTCATTCCATCTAGTGTTTTATTATTATTATTATCATTAGTTATGGCTTTGGCATATGGAGCTTCACAGGTATTGCCTCACATGAGCAGAGCTCCTCTGGTTTTGTAGGTAGGATACATACCCTTCCCATTTCAAACTCTCGACAGGCCATCACAATTATCTGAAAAGAAAAAGAGATGCTCCAAGTCAGCTGGTTTTAAGTCAAGTAACTTCAACCAACACTTCGCTTCTTGCTTCCATCAGGAAGGTGCTGATACTCCTTAACTGGCTGCCATGAAAGAGACTCATTAATACTATTTTCCCACCTGCACACACATGCTCTTTTAATTCTAAAACAGTAACCAAGTTTCAACCTTCACAAAATCTACATCACTAATACCACATTTTAAGGCCACTTAATTCAAATTCACTGTAATCTGACACAAATACTTTATTTATTCAGCCTGAGTGTAAACTCTAATTCATAAAAACAGAGAATCATTTGCCAACTGGAAGAAATGCAGCTGTATTTACTTATAGTGACAGATTGCATAAAATAGAAGCAAAACCCAAAAAGAAACCCCCAAAAGCAGCCAAGAATGAAAATTCTTAGGTGAAGCTATTGTGAATTGCACAATAAAAATGCACTGACAGCTGAGTTATTTGTTACAGTAAGTAATATATTTTCAGAAATGATTTGTTGAACATATACAATTTTAAGAGTATTTAATACCTAATTCCTGACAATAGCTGTTTGAATAGATTAGAATATATAAACCAGTAAGTCATCCAAAATTAGCATAAACAGAAAGGTAAGTGGGGTTTTTTTGCTTCACATGCTGCTTCTCTATTTGATTTTGCCAGTCCACATCAAGTCAGTGTTGTAAGGTCTCCCACAGGACAGATGTAACCAAGCAAGAACTTATTTATAAATATGAAGTATTTAACATTCACTCAATAAAATTACTACTTTGAATTTATATTGTTGAATTAAATAAATAATATTAATGATATGTACAATGCTATTTAAAATACAAAAAAGATTTTGGAAGTAAATGAGCTAAATCACTGTCAATATTTTTTGGTAACAAAGGCCAGCTCAGGCAAATAATAGACAATTGCTATGCCATGAAATAAGATAACCCTCAATTTTTCAGTAGGTACTTACAGCAACATTGTATTCCCAAATCATCCTCCAGAAGTCTATGACTGTATTGGCTAAGGGTCCCTGGGTAGCAACGTATGCTTTTGGCCCATGTACACCCTGGAATTGCACAAAGGAACATTAATGTTTATAAACAAAATTTATCTGCACTGAATAAAAGAGGCTTTAGGTTATAATCACGTAAAATTAGAATACCTTTTTTTTAATAACTGACAGGAAGGGTGAATATGAAACACGAGTCCCAATGACATTAGGGGGAATTTTGCTGGTGATCTCAAGGGGGCCCAGGGTTACAACAGCCACAGCACTGCCATGGACTGGCAGAGAAAATAAGTTCCTCTATGTTCAGAGTCCGAAGATTACCTTTTAGTCTACATTTTCTTGGTTACTCAAACATTCAGGGACGAAAATTTGAAAATCTTTCTGCTAAAATGCATCCTCTTGAACAAATTTAAGTTTCCCCCTCCCGCTCCTAAACATGAAAAATACAAAGTTTTGAAATTAGTTTTATATAAACCTGGAAGGCATTAATATTCAGCTTTTCAAGCTAAACATTGAAAAAGGAAGAACTACAGGAACACCTGTTTCTGAATAATAAATACTGTGTAAAAGCATCAGATTAAATAAAGTATAAAGACAACTCAAGATACAATACTTTGAAACAAAACTGCAACAGGCTTTTAGTCAAATTCTGGCTTCTCTTTTAGAACGTTAGACATAATTCCATTGCCACCCTGCTGCCACAAACAGTGAGAAGTGTGTATTAATAGACATGATTTGTCAAACTCCTCATTTATGGTTCCTAAAAACAGTCTTTCTTAAAATGGGGTATTTTTAAACACAACAACTGCATCTGAATTTTCCTATGGTATACATTTCCAATTCGCTTGCCTGCCACTTTTAAATGAAGTATTTTATATTTCCACTTAAGAGTAATTACAAAGCTTTAAAAACTCTCTTAGAAATGGCATCATGTTTGCAAATTTATTCGAGTCATAATAAAAGAATATCTTCCCACAGTTTTGAATTCTTAAGGTATGACATTAAAACTGCACCGACATGAAATAAAAGCTTAAAAAGAATTCAAGAACTGTTAAATTAATAATACATACCTTAATAAAGTTTGCATTGATGTAGTCTGAATCTTGCGGGGGAGTTTTTAAGGTCAGTTTAACTCGGCTATGATCAACTAAAAGAAAAATTATTTTAAACAAGAGCTACAACACATGTAAATCGGTATGTAACAGCAAATATGATACATATAGTACATTAAAGAACATCTCCCAAAGATAAGTCACACAAGGAAGTCAGTTCATTTAATTTATGGGTGAAACAACTCGGGTAGAGATAAGCAAAGTAGCTCCTACTGCAATGTGGTGCTTCTGATGCTCAAGTTCACAGGGCACCACCTCCTGGAGTGACTCTTTACAAAGGGGCAAAATTCCATTAATCAGAAGCCACCAAAATTGTAGTTCCACAACATTAACACAGATCATGCTGGTCAGAATTAAAGGCACAGCTAAGGAAAGCAGAAAGAATAAAACACCAGTGCGCAGTTAAAGCGGCTGGCAGGTCTTACAGGGTCTGCCAAGGAGGACCCTGCCAGGTCCTGCGACGTGAGACTTGACTGGGGTTTATTGCTCAGGCACAGACTGACCTCCAGCCCCCAAACACTGGGCTGGACGCTTTGCTGTGGCACTTCTGAACTAGGAAGCTGAAGATTCCTTCATTTAAGGGGTTTTGACATGGTCAAGTTTCTGCCTCAAGCATTACTGGCTGTCTCAGAGAAAGCTTCTTATAAAAACGGCAGATCTTTGGAGACCAAAATCCTCAGCAGTCTTAAAAATAGCATTATTACTTGCTGACAGACTAAACTAAACATTTTGGTATTCTTTTTGGCATTGACAAAAAAACAACTGCATCTTTAATACAGCAACAACTTGATTGTTACTAAAAAGGGGTAGGTGGTTGGCAGGTTCACCAGTCCTTCCAGCTCTTGTTGACAACAACACCTCCTAGCTATGTCATAAAAATCACTCAAATTACCTCTAAAATAGAGGCTCTTTCAGTCGGAAATACAGATCAGAAAAAAAATATCCTCAAAAGGGGGAACAGAAGTATCTGCAGAAACAGCATCTGCTCAAGCAATTTACGTTATGTTCTGATCCCAGGGTCAATTCCTCAACCACAGAACAGCTGCTAAGCCTTTGATTAGACCTGAACTCAAGGGGAAAAAACCCATAAAGAACAAATACATTTCAAAAGAGAAAATATGGCTAGTTGGGCTTTTTGCTTTGTCAAAATATCACTGATAATAAAACAGGGAGCCGTGCCCACAAGAACCCCATTCTAAGAGTTACTTCTATACAAAAAGGTCTTTCAAAAAGCTTGCAAGATGGTGAAATCTTTCTGCCAGAGTCCTCAAAACATGCAGAAAATGTTTGTGTTGCCACGAAAGGCTTCCTAAAAAAGCACAAGTGTAAATTACAAGACTTTTAGATCACAGATCTAAAGACAACAGACTCCCACACAAAGACCTACAGAAACCCTTAAAACACATTAGCTCTATGATACTCTGATACATAGAACGTAAAAGCAAGAATATTCTCTGAGCATGCAGTGGTATCACAAGCTTTATACTAAAACCTGCTTTTAAGTGGCACAGCAGACTAATTAAAGCAGGCTAATGAGAGATCCTGTCTTCCCAGCACAGCAGATCAAAAATTCCAGAGCAGTTTTCAAATGTCAACATTTCCAGCCTGTTTCTGCGTGCCACAGCTCAGCTGCTACAGAATTTCACGTCTGGAATAGGATTCTCCAAGAAAAATCCACGGCAGGTTTCAGCTTCAGAAGATTAAGTGCTTGGATACTGTGACAGAACTTAAAGGCTCAGTTTTAATGGGTTCCTCAGGTGACCAGAGAACACCATGTTTCATTTAAGTATCATTTCGGATGGCTTAGTAAACTGTAACAGGGAGGTGTATCTTTGACTCTGAACCAGTGTTGAGTTAGGGCTGATGTACCGATCTCTGGTAGCAGAAACAGTGTCTGATGAACACAGCACTAATCTCGGGTTAATTTACAAATGTACATTCTTTCCTGGATTTACCAGAGGCAGGCAAAGTATCATTGCCTTTCTCCTGGTTCTTCTCTGTCAAGCTGGTCTCCCACCAATTTATTGCTGCAAACCTTGGATGTTTGAAGACCTTCTTTAACTGAGAATACACCTTCAATTTCCCTCCGTGTCAGCTTTGAGGTTCACTCATTTCCCCACTGTGAGCCGTGCACATCCCACTGGCTGATGGTTTATTTTCACCTACCGCTCTAGTTGCAGTCACTACTGCAGTGCTACTGTCTCACCAACTCAGCCTGGGTGCTACCAAGACTTTGCTGTATTGTTCATGATCTACCAAAATGCCAGGATAGAAGAAAGTATATTCATTGTTAATGAGATGACAGCAACAACTTCCTCTCTTTTTTCATTCCATTTATTAAACATTTCCTCCCAACTAAAAAAAAAAAACAAAACCCAAAACAACAAATCAAACACAAAACCCTCGCTCCAGTGATATTTATTTTGCTGCAGTTCAGTTTAGAGACACTACTCTTCAAGATGTGATCTATGCTATACATCTATCCCCCAGCAAAACCTAAACAAACACCTATTTCCTCTTCAGTGCAGCAGCAAGAACCATGCCCACCTTGTCAAAAAGTCTAGGGCCTTGGCTTTAGGCTAAAGTTTACTGCTGGCACTGTTGCTCTGAGCACTGATAAACAGCAAAAATTCCAGCACTACAAAAACACAGCACATAGGTATACAACAATCTTAAACACACAATAATTCACTGGAGTTTATTATTAAAACACATTTTGGAAGTGAAAGCTAATGATGCTTAAGAGCATTTTCAATTGCAAACTGGTTGTAAACCTCCTAATACCTCTGGGAAAGGTAAGCAGAGCAAAATGTACCTGTTGCTGACCCTCTGGGAAGCCCAGCAGCCTTTCACCTCACTGTCAGCAATTCATATCAAAAAGCACCATAAGAGCTTCTGAAATACATGGCCTCACAAGCTGCACAAAGTGAGCTTGTAACAGGCAATCTTGCAATTTCAGATGCCTGATCTGTTATATCCACACAGCGGTGGTTTTAAAATTTACATTCTGTTCTGAATCTTGTTTTCTACATCCACACACTAAACAGAATTTCATTTAGGCTCTAGCAAAATAGAAAGCAGAGTTAATCCAGCACTGGAAGTTCTCCAACACCATTTGCAGAATACAAACATGCAAAAAGATCTGTTGTACTTCAAACCAGTTTCATTATGAATCCTTAAAAATTCACCTGGAGTTTATGCTGACATTTGTTTGTTTGCTGCCATGAATAGCATGCTCCTAAAGAAAAAATACATTTAAGCACCTAGTGCTGTTCTCAGCTATTCTGAGCTAAAATGAAAGTGTTGGCTTGATACAGTTTCAGAACCAGCACACATTTATCTTCAGGTGATACCTCTCTTAAAATATAAGACCGTTCATTCACTTTGCCTTCAAAGTTAAAAACAAAAATTTTAAGGAAGTTATCTTTCAGCAAATTATCTCCAGTTTTTTCTTCCAGTAATAACTAAATAGTAAAATTCAAAATACATGAAGAATAACAAGCACTTTCCTTTGACTTCTATTAAAATGTAAATCAGACTTACATGGCAATATATCCTTGTATCTGTTCTTTTTAACATTTTCTTCTTTTTCCCCAGTGGCTGTTGGGTAGATCTTCTCTGTTCTGTATTTTGTTGATAATCTTCTTAACCTCTGAAATAAAAGATTTACGTTATATTTTCAAGTCTCAAGATAACAATCATCACAAGGTATTTGTTTCATTGATGAAGATCACTCAGAAAAAACCAAAAACCTCTTCCCTCTTTTTACAATACTCACTATGATGAAGTTTAAAAATCCACTTATCCAGTGCTTTTAGCACTTCAGCAGTTTATGATCAAGTCGAGGCCAGCTCTATACACCATGAAACATGGGACTTTGGAAAAGCCACTACACTTGTCTCTCAGTTACAAGCTACTCGCAATTAAGATGAGTGACAGCAGCTCTGCTCTACTCACAACAGTAAGTTATTTTTTCCCCTCCATCTATTTCAAATCCTAGAAATTGGAGAGAGTCAAAACCTCTAACAAAAACCAGACCTTTCAGCAACCTAGGAAATAACAAGAGCAATAAAGCTTTTATCATCCCAAACAAGTTAGGCCTTTGCCACCTTAAAACTGAGGAGGAAGAGAAGAGTATAAGTCCTTTTTGGGAAAAAAAATACAAGAGGAGTCAGCAGCGCTTGTTATTTTAGATTGTGTAGACATCCAGATTTCAAAAGAAACACTAAAGGACTCAAACTTAACTCTGGGGGTTGCAAAACCAGCCATTCTATGCACACTGACACGGTGGTAGTTTAGGAGACTATCAGCAGGAAGGCTGAACGCAACTTCAAACAAGTTTAGCCCCTCCAGTGAGTGGTGCTGTGCACAGACAGGAGGACAGAGGATGTTCATGTTTCCCTCTCTCCATATTCCATGCATCATTATCATCCTGAAGACTCATTCATGACTTGTGCTCTTCTGGGCAAGGGGGAGAATGGGAGAGGTTTTTTGTTAGTTGAAAAAGTAAATCTTGTTTGTCACTGACTAAGCAACAACATACAGGCAGGAGGGCATCTTAAATAAGATCATCTGCTTGGAAAGCCAGTTTTCTTCTTGAATTCATCTTCAACTACTAAAACACTTGGGACACTCCCTACACACTTCAATTGAAAAAGTGATTTGGCAACTCAAGTCCTTCAATAAGTCTTCGAGCAAAAGAGAAAAAGAAAAATCCTATGTAAAATTTAGCATTTCTCTTACATATAGAAAAACATTTTAATGAAATTTATCTGGATATAGTAAAAAAAGAAAAATCAGATTATCTATGCAAATGTGGATAAAACTAGGCATTAATTTAGCTGAATAATACACATCCGATAAACCAGAAAAGTGGCATTTAAAGAGCAAAGACAAGTGGCAAGGTAAAATTAAAAAAAAAGAAAAAAAAAAGGCAAATCAAGTAGTATCAGTTTTCGATTTTTTTCTCTCCTACAAGTACTTAATCACAGATTATATCACTGAACACTAAAAAGAGTAAGAGGACTAGTCCACAGGGGTTTTTTCCTTAAAATGAATTTGCCTTGAAAAACTTGTAATATTAGTCAACGGAGCAAAACCAGTAAATATCTGCAGATAGGGCAGTAGGTCTCTAACCACACAATGATCACGGTGCTAAATACAGTATCTGAAAGCACTGCTACAGTGAGGAACAGGAAGATGCAATTCTTAAAGAGACACCTAAACAGTTACTGGAAGGCTCCACGCAGAGTACACTCATCTCTGCAACACTAAAAACAAACTCACAGCGTAACCTGTGAGCACAGCAGGCAGAGAAACTAAGCCTTCAATTAAAGGGGGGGAAAAAGGCAAAGAGCAACAATGATGCTTTCCAAGAACAGTCACTTGTATGATTTTGTGTGTTGTTGCACATCTCAACGTGGCTGTGAGTTTTAGAGGGTTTTTTGTCCATCTTACTGATTTTTATGGGACAAATGTCATTACTCTGCTTAAAAAAAAAGTAACAAAGAAGTTTAAAGAACTATCTCTACAAACCATGAGCAGAAGCAAAAGTTATTTTGCAGGAGAAAGAACAAACTTAGGAAGTCAGGTTAAGTATCGAAACACACCCAAGGAAGATGATCCTTTCTGCTTTAGCCCATTTTAAAGGCATGCAAGAAAAAACTATTTCCACAGGTACAATTTGGACATTTTGTAAGCCAAAAAGGCTTGAGTGACTAGTACCAACTTTCATTTTCCAGAAAGTAATGCTGTAAGAGTTCAGCACAACCTCCTTCCCCGCATGATTCAATCTCCCCTGCTCTACAACCTGCTAAACAGACCAGAAAGAAGGACAAGCACAGCCCAGCTCCAAGGCAAAGGCTGGAAATGAAATACAGGTTGATTTTAACACACATCTGTTCCTAAAATACCTCAGGATCCATGCTTTCAATGCATGTTTACCAGCTGTTCTGTGACATGGTAATAGGAAATATGTAAGTACAGTCCTAAGAGCAATCAAAAAGAGTAAGGAGCACTCTTTATGATTTATAGCAGTATCCCCTACATACAGTAATGACTACTCCATGTTTTGGAACAGGAAGAATTGACTAAGGAGTAAGGAAAGAATTCTAAAAACTGAGCTTTGAACCAGCTACCACAGGAATGGAAAGGTGCCAGACTCAGCAGAGGATTCCACCCTACACGCCACAGAAAATTGCTGTACAGCCATTGCAGTGTGCTCCCAGCCTGCTGGGGGATGCAGGAGATGCAGTGCTTCCGAGGCTACAGCCCACAGTGACCAGGAGGAGGAGAAGGTACCAACAGCACAACAGGGGTAATGGCAGGGCACAAGAGGAAAGAATTTTGTTCAGAATACAGTAAGCTGATGACAAGACAGCCAGCAAGATCCGTCACAGTCCACTTTCTTGCTAATTTTTAATAAACAACTACCTACGGAACAAAGCAGCACTCATTTGGGTCAAGCCAGTAAACTGCCAAAATGCTTCCCAGAAGACAGTGGGATGCCAACAGCAGGGACATCAGAGGTGCAGCCTGGTGCCTCTGCAGATATCACTGGGGCTTCCGTGACACTCGCCTATTCATTGGGATTGCTATTCTGGTGCCACAAAGCCTTCACTGCTATATCCTTTCAGGAACAAAATGGCCAAAAAGTAAGCATGATGAACCATAAACATACACTTACAGAACTACATTCACAAGGCCTTTAGTTCCATTCTCATTAGAAAAGCTCCATTTTAATTCTGCTTATTCATTGCCTGACAGAAGTGGTTTGTGGGGTGGTGACAAACACTTACCACATGTGACAGTGGGGAGATGAGTCTTTGAACCAGTTTAAGTCTCAGAAGCATACTTCCAACTTCCACAGCGGTTTTACAGTCTGTGCTACAAATCTACTGCAGTATTTTTACGAAAAGACAAACAAGCTTTTCAAACCCAGCTTGTGAAATCCTACCATATTAAAAAGAACTTTGTCCAATCAGTTCAGGAAACACAGATCTCTGACTTTCATTGTCAACTTATTTGTTTATTCAACACTTTAGAAAGTAAAGACACATTGCTTAATACCATGGCAGTGCTGTCTGTGGATTAAACAAAGCATCTCTATTGCCTACTGAGATTTCAAGAACTCACTTCAAAAGCATAAACCTCATTTAGGATACTAAACTGCCAGTGACTCCTTTCCAGTCTTCTTTTCAAGGAGAACATGGCAAATATTTTACCAGAGTTTCACTTATCTCAAGCCCTCAAACTGTCTCCTAAGCTTGTCTGATATTTCCAATTGGCAAGAACACTGGACAGTACAACTGTGATGTTCTCCTGAATCTCCTTGCTGACCACACCTGAGGAGCAGGACATACCAGAGTGTCAAACACCAGTTGCTACAATACTCCAGGACACCCATGGCTCATTTGCCTTGCTCTGCATGGCCAGCTGTGGCAGTGACCTCCTGAGATTGCACCAATCACACAGGAACATATTTTGCGAAATTTGCCTAAGTGCATTAAGAAATACTCACAGAAACAAAAAATTAAAGAAAAGCTTCCATAAAAGTTACCTCAAAAATCAAAGCATTAAATAAGATGCTCGGAAAAACTTTAAAAAATGTTGTATTCATGCACTCATTTCATGAAATAAGACAGCTATTTCTGCCATAAGGAGGACACTGTGTTTTTCTTACTAAGAGGAGAGGAAGGAAAACACAAGAATTACGTTCAACTCTGGTCTCATTCAAAGAATTTAGATAAACATCATTAGGGTAGAATAAATCTCCTAGTATTTCTACACAGTGAGAAAAATGTACCTGTATGGAGCAATGTGAACGAAATTACCACAAAAATGTCAAAATTACTGTCTTCTGGCTATCTGTGGTCAGATTACAAAGGTTTCAGATTCTGTACCTATGAACACAGAAATGCCAGAGATGCCTTTGGCAACAGCCACTTCAATGCAGACTTAGATACAGCATTGCTCAAATGGGGCTCTGACTTCCTAAAACTGCTCTGGTCCCAAAATTACTTTAGCTTCAAGTCCCTGCAAATCCAACTGGATGTTTCCTACACCACTTTGTTATCACTGAGGACTCTGGGAAACACCAAGACTAGCTGATGGTAATACAGCCAGCTGGAGAAGGGATTGTTCAGGTGTGCCTCTGCATCTCTGGGTTGCAATAGCGAGGAACCAGTGACCACAGTGAGCTGGGTTTCCTTTAGCCACTCTCCCAGAAGAGCTCTGTGCCCCAGAGAGTGGGGCACCGTGTAACTCAGCCCAAAGTTTCTCGCAAAGTCAGGTCCAGTTGGGCTGAATCAACCCCAAACTGGGATGTCACTGGTTAACTTATTCCCCTGCTAAGTAGCACCAATAATGGAGGGTTTAATATGATTTCGGGCATCACACTTCGCAGTTTATGTTGGTATATTAAATGCTCTGCATCTGTTGCAAATAAACATAGCATGAAAACAGGAAAGACCGACATGCAAGACAATGTCCTTCAAAGAGTCTAAGCTGACAATTAAAATCAGTTATCATACTTAGTACATACATATGATGTCACAGATAAAACTCTCAAAAAAGAGTATGTCTCTCACCATTTCATCTTAAGTGTTTGAAAAACAGCATCCACTTGTGACCCACGTCAATACTGTTTCATTGATTCCTGTCAGTTATCAAACAGCAATTGTTTGTAAGAATTCCTAGCCCTCATGATGGATGGAAAAAGCCTTCCCAAATACTAGTTAAGCATAAAAAATGAAAGGAGAATGATCTGGTTCTGTAAAAGCTTCATGTACCTCAACACTCACAGATGGCATTGCCTGCAAAAACCCCACAGGCTAGCAGTCTTTACTTAACCTATTTCTCTGAAACAAAGCCCTGAAAGGAGATTGCAAGCTGAACGGAGAGAAGGAGGGGGTTTCACTGTCTTGGCATTCTCTTCTGGCAACACCTACTAACTCTGGAGCTCCCGGTGCTCCAAGGCAATCTCTGCTGAAGTGATTAATAGACAAGCCTGATAACTACAGGCCCTTGGGAGCTCTGTCTTTGGTGTTTCACAGCAGGACAATGACAAGTTCAAAACCCCCCGGGGCATTCCAGGAAGCTTTCGTGAAGCAGGTAGAAGAAAAATCCCTCCAAAATTACCCAGAGAACTGAGAACAGCCTCATTTCAGCATTAGATGGTAGAGTGTATTCTACACAGCAGTTGGGTTTTGATGATCCTTGTGGGCATTTCCAGCTCAGGACATTCTATGACTCTACGGTTCTACAACACCTTAACTCTGACATTTTCTTAGGAAAGAGGGGAATTCATATTATCGCATTAACTGGAGGTTTCTATCCAAAAAAGAAGCATCAGCCAACAAAAGACAAAGCTGGTACATCCCCATGCAGAGAAGGCAAAATGATAGTACTGCAAGCACCCAGTTGGGTACATCCTTTCTTCAGTACCACATTAGAAACAGGTAAAAAAAGTCAAACAGCAGCACACTCTGCAGAATTAGGTATTGACAGAGTAAGACCAACATTTTCCATCTTTCCAAACCAATATTTTTCCTAAGAACAATGTTAGAACCGGACACATCTCCCACACTGCTAATAACTAAAGATAACTTTACAAAGACATTATCAAAATGTGGGTTGATTGATTTAAAATTCTCCTTTCCTTCATTTCTAAAACTATTTTTATACTATCTGCATGTTAACCCCAGCCTAAACTAGCAGTAATATCAACTGCAGTTCATTTATGTTCAGTGTAATAGTTGAGCCACATACCTACTGCCAGTAATGGGCTAGTTTTACCAGGCTGGAGAAAAACTAAGTAGATCTGTGGTTTGGTGATGAGCAAGGAAATAAACTAAAAAAGCAGAACATTAAATTACTAAAGCACAGTCAAGTTTTAGTAAGTGAGTTACTAAAGCATGTTCTGAGATATTTTAGGAAGTTCTGCAGCATACTCATTAAGAATTGGGATTATAATTTCCCATCTCTGAACTGTACTGTTCCCCCAGCACAAGTGAAAGTGTGCAGGACAACACAGCAGTAACAGTTAGTTAGAGACTCCAAGTGAGGAACAGGAAAGTTTCTATCAGTATGAAAGCACCTGATTAGAAAATTGACTGCTCTGGGTTGACTGCAAAGCACCTTGATGCAAAATCAGAAAAGGTTAACTTTAGCACACAATACAAATAACAAGCTTCCTAAGAGTGTTAAAGCAATTCCGGAACAATTGTTGGTCATTCAGAACAGAAATAAGCTTTAGATTTCTTGCAACAAGATGATTTTCTGACTTCACCATATAAACTCAAACAGCATATAGAAGCAAAGCACTTATAGAAACAAACAAAACTCATAACCAAGGAACTCCCTTGTTTAAAACCACGATTTCCAAGTTACTAGATATTTTCCCCTTATTCCCTCAGCACTAGGTTTTATGCATGCTGACAGCACAAGTATATTAAACACATCGCATTTAATTTTGATTTTCCCTTTAAGACTTTTCTTGTAACATACGCAGCAGCTCTTATTCATCTTACTTTGCAATGTGACTAAAGGGGAAGACGCCCCAAAACAAAGCTGCAAAAAATAGTTTGGGGAGTTTTTACAACTCCAGTTGGTGAAACGTTTTAACGGAATCGACCAACACATCTGGAAAAAAAGCCAGCAGCTTGTTACTGAAGAGAACAGCTACTAAATACAGTAAAAAATTTCATTAACTGTAGCCTATAAAATATGTCATCTTCATATTTAAGGCTTCTCTACCAATCTCCTCACTGATTCATTTTTCACAAGCAGTTGAACTTAAAAGTCAGGATGGTGACTAAAGACTTGAGTTGTCCTTCACATAATTTTCTTCAATTTTTCAAGGTGACTAACACCATTCAAGGGCAAATGAATGATGATTGTTTCTTACGTGAAAAAGAATAATTAATATACCAAAAGGTTTTAAACACTCAAATATTGCAAAATAACTACAAATATTGCAAAATAACTACTGAACAATAAACCTCTTGAAATAAGGACAAAAAGGACAGTCTTCCCCACCTCCAGACCCTTCCATCACAACACTGTAGGTGTCTAGTGTACTAGTAGTTCTTGTACAGTTTTATTGCCACCATTTCACCAGTCTTAATGATTTGCTCAAGCAACTGATGGATGCATATTCATGCCACATTTAGGTTGAATATGCATTCAGATCAGAGTCAGAAATTTAAGGTCTTGGCATATGACAGCAATAAATAACTTGCAAGAAAAATTGCCAAACAGTCCAGTTTCCATTACACACATGTTTTCTTTGTTGCAGGAAACTACTGTACCATCACAAAACAAGGGTAACAAAGATGCATAATCCTCCCCACCTTCAGCAACTTCCTACAGCACAGGGTTTGGGCCCACGCGGGGGACAACAGGAACTGGTACGTATTGTGTCTGTTCTCCAGGATGTCACCTATACGCGCAATCAGTGTAGGCATTTTCAGAGTAAGCACAACAAAACTCTGTATCTGATCCTAGACCATGGCAACCTTCTGAATCTCTGGGGAAATTCAGCAACCCCACAGCAGAAGGCCAGTTGGGAGTGTGCACAGACACCCTGAATCCAGAGTGTCTTGCTATAAAGGCATTCCAAACCAAGAAGAAGACAGCTTAGTCTCTTTACTGTCCCAACGATTTAAGCTGTTCAGTAAGACAGTGACCAGGAGCAGAATGACCAATATTAAGCAGAGATTTAGACTTAAGTGAAAAGATGTAGAGAACAGTTTAAGTGCTCACCTCATCTCCCATCTTGGTCTGCAAAACCAAGCAGAAATAAACTGCAACACCAACACTGCCATAGGCAGATCTTTGCTGAAAAGCCTTGCCAGGAGCAAGTATCAGACAGATGGGTTGAACTTTCCGCTCTGATGCTGGAAGGGGGGATGTTTTTTGTTTATTTTAAAACAAAAAGGTAGTTATAGGTCCAAGTAAACTTCTTCTCAAGAGCCACTCTGACTTATCCAGGAGAGGTGACCCCACTGCAGTCCACTCTAGACAGTCTATCCTTGAAGTCACTCAAATGCTGACATCCTGAACGTGACGCTGACACTGTCAGTGCAACATCTGAGTGAAGACTTACAGAGTGTGCCCTTCACCCGAAACAGAGATGAAGTAGATACTTGTCCTGCCTCCCTCACACACACTAGATTCAAAGTTTCTCAGGAAAGTCAAAATCCAAGAGCTTTGTTGGAATAGGAATGGATACCAAAGTAACAGCAACCCCAGGACCAGCCTGTGGAAGCCTGGAAGAAATAATCTAAAAGGCAAGGTGAGGCTTTTTCCACAAGGAACACCCCAAAGGTAAGAGCTTTTATTTCATGTCAATCAGGCAGCTAAAAGGAACACAAGCCATGCTTTTTCACAAAAGGGGCTGGATGAGTCACCATTGGTTGTAATTTTGTGGCTCTTCAGCTTCAGTGCTCATGTCTCAATCAACATAACACCCTGAAACAGTGAAAAGCACTCTGTGACAAGCACTCACAGGAAAAACTGCCCAGCAAATACGTGTGAGGTACAATTCATACAAATAAACAGCACGAGGATCAAAAAAGGTATCAGCTAAGCCTCTGCCATTAATGAATATTGAATTTTTTTCAACCATATCAATTCTCCCTGAAATATTTCATCATCTGTTACTCCCCACAGTCTTTACCATTCTCTTGCTTGTGACTTCACTGTATGTGGAATGAAACATTAAGATCCATGGAGAACGTATCTTGCTTTTGTTTCTGCTCAGCACTAGAGAAAAGGGAGGGGAACCAACCCAAATCCTCCTCCTTCTTCCTTCACAAGATGCAAAACCCTTCCTCTTTTCCCACGCCTTGGAATACATTTCCTTGAGGTCAGTGTTTGTTTTCCAAGCAATTCATAAGAGGTGGGGAAAAAAAAAGCACCACAACTGAAACAGGAAACACTGAGCTTTCACTCCAACAGAAGTAAACTAGAATTTCCTACCTGCTAGTCCCCCACTACCAAAGCTGCCATAAAGACACAGGAGAATAATCTTAGGCCTTATTAAAACATTATTAAAGCCTTTTAATAGATCTCCACATACACCCCC
>VWZF01005534.1:282249-366271 GCA_013396755.1 Sclerurus mexicanus | reverse complement strand
GGAGGCCCGGGCGGCTGTAAGGGCGCCCAGCGGTGGGAACAGCCCGGGCTGTGGAGGCACCGTGCTGCCCGCCGAGCTGGGAGGCCACAGCGAAGCCTCGCAGGTGATTCTCCCGGACCCACCGAAGACCTGTCTCCCGGATGGCAAGGATGTGACGTTGCCTTACTTTCGTGGTGGTGGACGGACCGACGACGAAGCACTAATACGTTAGAGCTAACTTTTTCCTGTTCTGTAAGAAGCTTGGTGTTTCTTACTTGTTTCAGAATATTTTTCACGCTCCATAGTGTGAATTCACTTGGTCAGGCATGTTCCATTAGTGATGGGTTTTGGCTGTGCACTTCCAAATCACTGTGCACAATAACCGTGGCACAACTAAAGCAGCGTCATTTTAGGTGTTGCACCAGCAGTTTAGAGCAGCTGACACTCAGCTGAGAGTGTGTGTGTGATATCAGCACCTGCAGCTGGCATTGTGCACGTGTGGAATTCCTACAGAATTAACAGCTTGGTGAACATCAGTATTTGTTACCTGCAGAACAAGAATTACTGTGTTCCAGGCACATAGTAACTTCGAGATAGGCTGATTTGCATGTTAATTCGCAGGTCAAGCGTTCAGTGAGGTGTAGCCTGTTCATTAGGGAAAACGTTTGATAGTACATAAAATACAGGTATTTACTCAGTAATTTATTGCAAGCTTTTGGTCCTTCTGTTCACAAATGTAAGGTCAGAAATTAGTGATTTCACATTGAAATATGCCACCAAAGAAAGAAGGAGCATTTAATTCATTGTTGAAGCAGGGACTTTTGTTTTGATTGATCAAGTTCGGGTGGTATTTCCACAAAGATACTAATAAAACAAGGGATAAAAGCAGAAGTATTATTTGCCTGAGGAGTTCTTCAGAAAAGGATAGTGTACAAGGGGTTTCTGTACAAAAGATTGGAAAGTTTCAGTAACGACACTGGGGCTGTCTTTTCATCCTGTAGTTCAAACATAACCCTCTCCTTAAAGGAAACTGGAAGTAAGTTCTTATATTTTCTGCAGCTTTCACCAGAGATTGAACAAAAAGTTGACACTGTAATAACAGGAGCATCCGAGATGTAAGTTAGTACAGAGACTGAAATCCTAGACACCATCTCTTCAAGAGGGACAGAAGGTCAGGTTGGCTTACACTAGGATGGAGACCTAGCATAAACGGATTGAAAAGTGTTTTCCATTTCTATGCCTATGCCCTTTCATAAGTGTCAGAGTTGTATTAATTCCTGCGGTGATTGGTCATAAAATGTGAAATGAATACCCTATTTACTAACGCCCGAATATTTTCTACCTCTGTAACAAATACCCTCTGTATTTGTTACAGAGATGCCCTTTTAAGAGTGTATTTTACTAGTAAAAATCATATATCTTACTCTAATCAAGATGCAATGGAGGAATTTGATGATGTATAAAGGAGTTATTTTCGTAAGTGCAACCTCTTAAATAGACTTTTCTTGTGTGTTCTTCCAATTTGCAAAGGAAAGATGGACTGTAATTACAGAGCAGCCCTCTTCTATGCACCTTTGGCTTTTTGCAATCAACCAGTGCTACAGATCATACAAATATCTCTCTGCAACAGGCCCTATTCAATGGACAGGATGGTAGTTGTTGCAGAGACAACTTCGTGACCCTTATGTAGTTGATAAACTTGTTTGTCTTTGCTGGATTTACAGGAGTTCAGTATCTGAAGTGAGCCTGCAAGAAAGCCAAAGAGAGACTTCTTACAAAGGACTGGACAGATAGTACAAGGGGTAGTGGGCCTAAATTGGAAGAGAGTAGGTTGAGATTCGATATTAGGAATACTTTACTGTGAGGGTGGTGAGGCACTGGCACAAGTTGTCCTCTGAAGCTGTAGGTTCCCCATCCCTGGAAGTGTCCAAGGTGAGGTTGGATGGGACTTTGAGCAACCTGGTCTAGTGGAAGCTATCTCTGCCCATGGCAGATGTGGTTGAAACAAGGTGATCTTTAAGGTGCTGTATTATATATTTCAGTTGTTAATTCTGGCAAAGAAAGACTTCTGCTGTTAATTAACATAGTAAACTGCAATATCCTGCTAAATGGTGGAGCTTAATGAAATTTTAGGATGGTAGGTTTCAAAAATGTTGTTTACAGGAAGAGCAAGTAGTCTCAGATCAGTGTTTTTCTGTGACTTAAACTGGCACCTGTCTTAATGTTCATTGACTTTTATTTTAGTTACTTTCTGTTTTATGTTTGATACTATTAGCTAGCAAAACAAGCTTACCAGTCCCCAAAAACTTTTTTTGTTCTAAAGTGTCTACAACATTCCTATAAACTATATTGTCATGTGTAAAAGGCATGCAGTATCTGCTTTGTACAGATAAGACATGCTTGTTTAGCTTATATCTGACTGGAAATACCTGCCTATTAGAGCAGGTAGCTGCAGTTCAGTGTAATTTAATGGCAGGTGTTGTTCAGTTACAACTGTGAAAAAAGAAAAAAACCCCTCACACTCTTAATGAAATGTTTTGTGAGTACAATGTAAAAATCAAGCCTTTAGTTCAAATATTATAATGAAGGGTATATGTACTTTGAAATTAAAGGAGGATGATTTAGCTTCTTATCACCAAAGAAACTTGAAAGTTGTGTATTACTATTATTATTAAAATGCTCCAAGGAAATGAGACAAATAAAGGACTGTGGTGTCTGTCTCCTTTCTAAGTGTTTTTGAACTCTTTGGCTAATTTCAGAGAAACTGTAAAGGAGCAGAGACCTCAAAAGTTGCCTGGGTTTGGGTTTTTTAGTTATAGCCTGCTTAAAGAACGCTACCTCCATAAAGCCCTATGCTCCCAACTGGAACAAAGAATTAAAATGTTGAACTCTTTAGGTGACTGTATGAATAAGATTTGAGGTAACTGTACGATGTTAAGGATCCAGAGTAAAAATAAGAGGGAATTGCAATTGTTGCGATGAGGTGAAATAAGACAGAAAAGAATAACAAATCAATCCTATTTTTCAGTTATTCACAGAATATTTAGTTTAGACAGTTCATTAATCTTTCTTTTCATGTAAAGTTTGCTTATAGCAATGTTAAAGCTTCAGAAAGTCACACTATTTTCATGTTAACAAGTGGGACTTGTGCCAAAAATGTATAAATGTGGGGGTTTTCCCCTTTATCTGTATTTGAGTATATACCTAGATAATAACAGAAAAAAACCCAAGATCTTGGCAGAACCCAGAGTTAGCAAGGTCCAGCAGTTTTAGGAAGTAATTTTATAATAGTGTGGTATAGTTTGTGTGCCTGCATGATGAAAAATTAAGATTTACAAGGGTTAAGAAACACAATTGCTTTTGTAATTCAGGCATCTTACTACTGCATGGGATTGTTGCAATTGAATTTCTGTTCCCAATGAAGAGTTGGATGGGGGGAGGGCAGGAAGAAAATAAAAACTATAAAAAATTAGAGCAAAGTGGAACAGTGAAAACTAGAGTTTTTGAGAAAGAAGAAAATGCAGTATTTCTTACCATTTTCTACTCATAGAGTACAATTATACAAAAGAAAGTGTAAGTTGTAGAATGAAAATTTCAGTGTTGCCATTATATATATCCAGTGCATATGATCTTGCTTTTGCAGGCTTTGCCTGTATTAAACCTAATTGTATTCTGCTATTGTGCTTACTCTTATAAACATACAGGCTAAAGGAATATTTTTAAAAACCTGTTGCTGTCTTGAATATGTTTCCTGTTTTCAAAAGCGTTCTAAGAATTTTCAGGTATCTTGCCACAGAATAGCTTCCAAAGTCAAACTTTTCTGGAAACATTTGCTAGATGGCAGCACATAATCATCAACTGCCGTGGACAAGGGCAAGTTTAAAGAGAGATGGCTCGTGTTGAATGTGAAAAGTTATCCTTGTTGATCAGCAATACACAAGAGGATCAAACAGAAGCTTTTGAATTGGAACCAATGCAGATTTGTGGGTTTCTTTTTTTTTGTTTGTTTCTCAAAACTGTGCTTCTTATATTTTGTTCCGTTTTTACAGTCATAGTCTGCTACCAATATTGTATTATTGCAGCAAATACAGTTATCTTTCTGCCCTCCTCTTTCCCTTTTTTTTTTTTTTTTTTGAGGGGGGACAGAGAATTACATTCTGCTTATAGCTACCTCAAGGAGCTATGCTGCAGAAAGTTCATGAAGCTAATACAAATGATATAATGCAAATGTCTGTGTAAGTTGTTCTAAAAGTAGTGTTTTAGTGTGTATCTACATGAATACTGTAATGGCTAAAGTTGAATATTAGTAAGGCATCACATTATGTAAAGCAAATTCTTCCAGTTGAGAGTTGTTTCTGTGTGACATGTGAATCAAATTTGCCCAACTTGTTTGGATATGGAAACTTTGGTATCAGGTGAATTTTTCTGTTAAATCTGTATTTAATAATTGCACATAGACAGAGTAATTTTTCTCTATAAAAAGGCTAGAGTTTTTACTGAATTAGGAAAAGTTGAGCTCTATTTACAAAGGTAAGGATTCTAGTTAATAAAAGCTGATGTCTGCATAATACTTGTCATCCACGACTGAAGTGTTCTTTTTCCTAAAAACTGTATTTTGAGAGTGATGTGCATACACACATGTTTTTCAGTCTGCTGAACAAAGTGCAGAATTAGAATTTTTATGTAGGGAGCTGAGTCATGAAGCTCAAGGTGGTGAATTCCATTCAGTAGTGTTTTGGGTCCCAGCATTTTATGTTGTGACATTCAATGTGGCAACACTCAGCTCTTCTACTCTTTAGATTTAGAACTGACCTCTTGAGTCACCTGTACTGAAATTTAGGTGAATGACATGTTTAGAAAGCAGTCTGGACATGTGACTTAAGAATTTAGACTGGTGTATTGCAAAGTCATAGATGGGTAGCGTGGCTCATAATGAAAAAGATCAGACAAAAAGCCATGGGAAATAACCTTAACTCGTAAAGAAAGACTGACATAGAGTCTCTGGCAGTCTGAGACTGCAGTCTGTGTTATACCTGTAATTCAGTAATTATACAGGATTATATCTGTAACTCTTGATTTTTTTGTCACAGTACAACCAGAAGTAAACATATATTTGGAGATGTTTACGTGAAGGCTGTGATGGCTTGGTGCAGCATGGACAGGTGCCGTGTTTGTCGTTAGGTGATCAGACACAGCTAAGATAACAAGCATAAACAAGAAAAACTTATTGAAATTGCTTTTATACATGCCTTCGTTCACAAATTGCAAAAAGATTAAGTACATGCTTTTAAAAGTAAGTAACTTTTGGTGACCATGGTTTCTGTATAGCAGTAAAAAAACATGGTCTGAATGGAATATCAGGAAGGAACAGGGAGGGGGAAATTTGGGAGCATCATTCTTTCCTCCTGAAGCTGAATTGACTTGTATAACCCAGAACTGCATCATGACTTTTGTAAGGTGCAATGAATGTGAAAAACCTGATTACTTATCCATGCTAGTCCATAATGTATTACATACTTCTATTTTTTATACAGTATGTCCATCATGCTTGTATAAATGTAATTTTGAAATTGAAAAGAAATAAAATTTCTGTAGTTGTTGATCACCATTTTTGCTGGAAACATTCCATGCAAAGTCAGTTAAAGACTTCATCATGGTATTTTTTTACAGCTACTTAAGATCTCCCTTACTTTCAGCCAGCTTCAGCATCATGATTGCCACACCACTCAGATGTGAGACACCTGTCTGTGTTTTTGTTGAGTTATGATGACAGTTTAGCCATGTAATTCAAGGTTTTGATTAATAATGGCCTATTTTCCCCCCATATTTTATGATGTAGAAACTAGAGCAGTGTTTAGCATTGAAGGGCTTCTCATACAAGGCTTTTTGTGAAGAATTGCTTTTCTGTTCAGACAAAAGCAATGTGCTTCTAATGAGTGATTTTTCAGATGTGGTTTCATGCGCACCTGGGCTCACTGCTTCTGCATGTGGGGCTTCTCATTCTCCTTGCTCCCCACCCATTCTGGCCATGTGGTCTTGCCTCCCTCTTCTGTGAGCATATTATTCTGTGAGCAAAATGATAAATTTTTTGCTAGGGTAGTCTACAGATTTAAGGTGGTATGGTCTTAGAGGGAGTGAGAGCTGCAGGAATGTGGGACCAGAGGTGAATGGCAGTGATGGAGATGGCCTGTCCCACCACAGTGAGCTGTTTGGTTGGCTGATAGAGCTATGTTGTTCTTCATTTCACTTAGGTGTTTCTCTTATAGCAGTGGCATTTCTGTGAAATAAGCAGAAGATTTGGGGAGGTTGTTCAACCAGCAAAACTTAAAATAGGATGATTATATAATACACTTGACAGGTATATTGTCTGGCAGGTGTTTGTTACAGAAATTAACTAGTGGACAGGGGTGTAAAGGTAAGAGAACTAGTGTGTTTAAAGAGGAAGCCAAAGAGCCCTTGTATTTGTCAGATCTTATAGCATTACATAATGAGGTAATTGGAGAATAGTACAAATCAGCTTGAAAGAATAATCTTGTAATTTCCCTGGTGTGTACCTACCTAGGATGCTCTGCTGTCAAAATTGACACTGTGACTGAATACTGGCACTGCCAAGGTCTGTACATCTGCCTAACGTGATCATACATACCTTCTTGAAGCTGGTCATACAGTTTCTTACGTATCACTAAGTTTATACTTATTTTTGGGAAATATTACTAAGGGTATATCAAGCGGAGGGGCGGAATGGTCTCTTACCTGTTGCAAAAGAACAAGTTGCAGTTCAGTAATGAGTAAAGCAAAGTGTAATTTTCCAAAGTTAGAAATTAACACTTAGGCCTTCTTTCTTGGGTTTTGTTTAAAAATACTTTTCACTATCATGGACAAGTTGATGTGAGAATTCAGTTTTTTAGTGTATTAGACCTGAATGGCTAGTGTTACTTAAGGTATGTTGTGATATTTTAAAATGCATTCCTAGTCCTTCTTTACCAGTGATAAAAAAGAATCCTAGATGGTAACTTTCAAAATAAGACCAACAGAGTGCTGTAAGCATTACGGTGTTTAGAACAGTCTGAATTAGTGGGCAGCCAGCGAGTGCAGTGATCCAGGCATCTCACTGAAATAAAGTAGCTACCCCCAAAGATCTGTTTGTATGCTATTGCCTGGTCTGTGTGGTAATCTTAGAGTTCCTGTAGGGCATTTTAATATTCATGTCTGATGACTTTATAGCAGCCTAAAGGGGAAGTGAGGCTTGAGGTAAGGCATGTGGCCACTTATCTGGTATTGGACGGAGCTGTGAGATGTTTTACTGCTCATAATTTAAAATACCATGCTGTCTTTTAAGGCATGCCTCTGTCTGATGGGGAAAATGCAGCATTTTTAGTTTAATGTTATAAAACTTTCCAGTAGTTGGAAAGCTGATGCAAAGGTTCCTTCAGTCTGAGATGAGTGGAATATTGTGATCTCAATGGCCAGCAGAGTGCACTAATCACAAATACTATTGCTGGGCTACTGTCTGGCAAAGAAGGGAGATTTTTATGGGGTGAGGGGAGCCTGATCATGTATTCCACTAGTGGGAGCATTTATGTAGGAAAAGTCCTTGGCACTGCTCCAAGGGCTGCTTATCCAACAATTAGCATAAGATACATGAGCTCCCTGAAAGGAAAAACTGAAACTCGGAACCCTTTACTGCTGAGGAAAGTCTTCTTGCTGGTCTATTGATGAATTCCTTTTTACTACTTTTTCTATAGTTTAAAAGCCTTGTTTGACCCAGAACCTATCCAGTATGCTGGCCAAGCCACTTTCTTGAAGCAGAAGCATTTTTTTCTAGATTTCCTCACACTGAACTAAGACTGTAATATTAGGCTTTTCAGTTCGGTTAAGTGCCCCAATATCTAAATTGTTCCTCAGATGGTAGGCACCAGTTCTTGTACTGTTCTGAGCTATCTGCCAGTGTGGTTAAGCTGTATCGGAGAGACTTTTGTTTCTTGGGTAACTTAAGTCAGCTTTAGGTTTATCTGTGGCCAAAATTATTCTTAAGGTAAAGTGGCTAGCACCTAGATATTTTTGAAAAAGTACAGATGTCTAGGATGCTCTGTAGTCAGAATTGGAGCTGTGGCTGAATACTGGTACTGCCAGGATCAGTGTATCCCTGGCTTGCACGTGGTATTAAATACTTCCTTGAAGCTGGTCATAGGGTCTCATATATCACTAAAATCAGTCTAAAGTATTGGGAAGGCATATAAACAAGATAACTGAGGAAGGATAAGTTTCTGCACAATTCAAAACTGAATAGTTAATCTTTTTTCAGCAGTTAATTTCTTACTATACTGGCAAATCACTACTTTTTCTCTGTAAATTACAAGTCTGTGCAAAGTTGGAAAGCAAACACGGCTTTCTCTTTAAACTCTGGAATACTTGGCAGCAGTCACTTTAGCTTTATGGAAATGCATGTAAAAGTTTTTGCATTAGTTATGTTACTAATAAGTAATTCTAGGCACAACAGTTTCTTGAAGAAGAAAGTTGTGCTACACTGAGCTTGGTTTCTTCTTAAAACAGTTGAAGTGTTAAATTACTGACATTCTTTTACAAACCATGTAAATGTCCTAAGGAAAAGGTCTTTTGAAAGCTTATGAAATTTCCAAACTTATACTCTGCAAGATAGAATTCTGAGGAATTTTTTTTTTTCCCCTAGGAACTGTTCCAGCAGCTGTTTCTAAACTTTCTAGAGTTGCCACATCATCAGTTTTACTAATATTAGCAGCAAATTCTGATCTGCTATTCACACAGATTTTGTTTCAGCAGATTAATGAAGCAATTAAGCATGGCAAACTAGGCAGGTTTTTGCGTCTGGCAGCGTTTTGTACAGCCGTTATCAAACTACTGTACTTCAGGACAGTAATGAAAACTTTTTCTTAGCTTGAGTGGTTTATATAAAGTGTGTGTGGTAGGCCACGTAGGCTAGTAAGATGCTCTCATAAAACAAAACATCTGTGGTTCCTTGGTGTGGTAGTGTACAATAATGAAAACAACATGCAAACGGTCATGGGAAACTTTGCAACTTTCATTTTAAAGGAACTGTGAGATACTTGCAGTACACTGTAGCCTTTTTTTTATCAGATGTAATTTATGGCTTTATGTGCATGAGTAAAATACAAGTTAAAAAATGGTTCTGTTACAGTGAATGTGTGTAATTGCTTACTGCTGTCATTGCAGACATCTTCCTGCAGCCTTTACACTGCTGGGTCTGGAGCTTGCTGCCAAATGGAGAAGGAAGCAAGGCTGAAACTGGTGTAGAATGGAAGTGGTGTTGATAGACTTTTTCATAATGGAATTTGGGGACTTGGAGGAGGGGTTGTTCCTAGAAAGAGAATAGTAATTTTGAATTCTTTGCAAACTGCCCATTGGTATGGCAATGATAATTTTTTTTTTTCAGTTTGTCTGATGCTGTGGAGAGCAGTAGTGAAGAGCAATTAAGAGAAAAGTGAAAAAATGGTCAGCTACTGAATAGCTACTGAATTTGGTAACTTTTTTAATTGTTCTTTAAATCCTATATGGGAGAGAGATTTTAAATTTTTGTATGATCATTGCAATATTTCCACTGCAAAGATGGGTCACAGTGATACCTGTTTATTCATATGGCATTTAATATCAAATGAAGTGTGTGTGTAGAAAGAGTCTTTAGAGGAGACTATCACTCTCTCCAGCTACCTGAAAGGAGGTTGTAGTGAGGTGGCGATTGGTCTCTTTTCTCAAGTAATAAGACAAGAGTAAATGGTGTCAAGTTGTGCCAGGGGAGGTTTAGTTTGGATATTAGGGAGAATTTCTTCACCTAAAGGGTTGTTAAGTTGCCCAGGGAAGTGGTTGAGTCACCATCCCTGGAGGTATTTACAAGATGTGTAGATGTGGCACTTGGGGACTTAGTTTAGTGACTGGCTTGGTAGTGTTTGTATTATGGTTAGACTTTATGTTCTAAAGGGTGTTTTTCAACATAAATGTTTCTGTGAATCCTCTTTGCTTCTTTTCGAGAGCAGATCAGAAAAAATATAAGATCATGTACAGGTACATTAATATAGAAAGAGATGAGTGAGTAGAGAGGCTGGTAAGAGGTGTTTTGAATAGCAACTGGTTTAAAGGAATGAATAGGGAATTTTATCCAGAGGCAAAAATCACTGGAGAAATGCAGCAAAGAAAATTAGTAGCTCTCGAGAGTGTCATTTATGCTGCGTATTAAAGGTAGGAATTCCAGACAATATAAAGCTAAAGGGCAGTTAAGGTGATTGCTTGCTTATGAAGCAGTTGAGGAATAATGAAGAAAGAATAGGAATAGAGAGATAGCTGGTAATTCTTTAAGTATTAGAACAGTCAAAAGTGATAGGTGGGGGAACAAGATGAAATAGGATGAAAAAGGAGAAGAGCTCTTAAGCAGGGGAAAGGAAGTACCGTGCTTGCTAAGAAAAAGCTGGACATTGAAGAAGAAAGTAGCAAGCTTTAGGGGAAGAGAACCCTCCAGCAAAACCAGCACTTGGTGGGGAAGAGAACTTTTAAATGGCTGAACAATGAACATACCATTGGGCAGATGAGTAAACACAAGAGCACTTGTTCTGTCACAACAAAGAAGATTTTACAGGAACCTTTGAGCACTGCTCTGAGTTGTTAATAACTAATGCTGGGATAGTTGTGAATCTCTTGTAGATCTGCTGTCTTGGCAACTGATGGAGAACTAATTGTTTGAAAGTACAGTTTTCAAATGAATAGTGTATGTCAGACATCTGGCAGAGATATTTTAAGGTCGTTATTCCTTCTACTTCTCATACTTGTGCTTTCCCCCAGTTTTTATTTTGTCATGAAAAAGTTCCAGGAAAAATGCAGATGACTGGATTTTATTTTTTTTAAACACTGACTTTCCCATGTGTTTGTGTTTATGAAAAATTCTCATCATGAAATTGGTCTTTCTAAACTGTTCTGAGGAAAGAAGGAACACTAACTGCTCCATTCTCACTAGCAAGAATTCTTCCTGTCCTTCCAAAAAGACTGAAAAGTAACTTATATAGTAGTGCCACTTTTAAAATTAATTAATGAATTCATTTATTTGCATAATCTGAAACTGCTGAGAAAAAGCTCCCACAAAAAATGTAAGTCATAGAGACATTATAGTAGAAATCACCTTAACTGAAGAGCAGTTATCATATGTGGAAAGTAGCACAGTATTTCAGAGTCTGTAAGCCAATAATATTGGAGTGTATTTGAAGCCAACAGAAGTTCACCTCACATGATGGTGATTTTAGTAGTCTCGGACACAGGGTGAATGTTCATCCTCTTTGTGTAAGGCAGAAAAATCTGTGATGCAAATTTGGATTTCCATTTTATCAGTTTTTATCGCAGTGTAGTTCCTAAGGCCATGGCTTTTGCTTGTCAGTGGAGTATCCTAGATCTGAACAGGGGTTGTACCCATTGGATATGTTGTGATACTTACATGCATGCTAGGGGCACCATAAGGCACATGAGAAGCCATACCTGATGGCCCATTAGTTAGCTTTTTTTGTTTGTTTGTTTAAAATCAGGAGAAGACTTTTTTTTTTTAAAGAAGCTATGCAAAGGTACCAAATACTTTGACAGTGTAAAACTGCAAATACATCTTTTTTGTTCTTTCTCTGTTTTCTTCCTTTGAAAACCTGGATACTAAATCCTTACTACGTGTTTATCACAACAGCTTTTTTCCCAGGCTCAGGAAAAAGGTGCTTATGGTTTTCCCCCCCTCCTAGAATTTCACTTACTAACTTTCATTTGGTTATTTTATTAGACTAAACATAATTTTTTGCTTTCTTTATTACGCTGTGTCATTCTGTAACATGCTTNAAAGTTTTCTTTAAAACTGCGTGCTTTAAAATACATTTTGAGAACAGAGTACTGTGTTAACCATGTGTGATGGTTTTTGTTATGATCTTGCAACATTACTTATATAGATGATTTTTTTTTCTAAACTTTATAAGTGTCATATCTGAACATCAGACAAGAAAGCATACACTCTTGGGAGTTACAGTTTATAGATAGAAAATTTTATCCTCAGTTTAAAGTATATTTGCATGACGTAGATTTCTTCAGGTTGTGAGTATTATAGTAGACACCTGCTTACACATCCAAAATGTAGCAATACTGGTGATACTTACTCATATGATGAACAGTAGCTGTAACTGTTGAAAGTCTCAACCTGAGGCTTGGTTGGCTTCTATCCAGAAGTGAAACTGAATTTCACTTTAGCAGCAGGAGTTGATAGGTGTTCCTTTTGTTGATAGTTGATTGTTCCCCTTTTTTAATGGGAGTTTTCAGGTACCAAAAGAACCTTTCAGGCTTTCCAGTACTTGTGCCGCTTCTTACTTATACGGAGAGCAACAAACTTTACAGAGGAGGAGTTTCAAGAAAAATAGTTTAAATTTTAAAACAAAAAGTTTATTTTTGTTATCATAATAAGATTGATTACTTTTATGTTCAGTTTTCACAACGCACACTATACCTATATTTATGGTCAATCTAAAAATTGTGGTATTTAGTTTTTGTGCATTTTTTAGTCTTCAGATTTATAAAAAATGGAGAAATGATCTAGTAGGTATTTCTGCAACTCAGTCAGTCCTCAGCTGATGGTGATTTGTTTTAGTTGTTTAATGAACTTGAAACCATTTTTCCTTTATGCCTGTAAAATTACAACTATATAGTGGCATTGAAATATAAATTTATAAGTGAATGAGTCTTACTACAAAATGAGTGTTTGTGCTGAATGACAGATTCACAATAATAATACATTTTCTGGTAATATTAAGATATAAATATTTGGCAAATATTGTGCTGCTATAACATTGCACAGGCTTGCCGTTCTGTCCCTGCCCTCTTGGTGTAGGCTAAGAGTAATTGCAGTAACTTTAAAGGCATCTTTTTTAAGTGAAGTATCTTGCACAGAAGACCTTTCCCGTCTTCTATTCCATTCAGAAAGTCATCAGCGTTCTAATTTCCCTTGAAGTTTCAATTACCAGATTAAAAACATCAGTCCAAAGAATGTGGTAAGAGTAAAATGTATTGTGTGTGTAAGCTGAGAACCAGTGATGCCTGGCTTTGAGTCCAGTATTCCTGAAAACCTCATATGGGTATCCTCTGCTATTTCTCTGTCTCTCCAGCATTTTAGTCTATTATCCTTGGGATTGCTCTCTTTGAGTGCTGTCAGAAACTGTAGCTATGGCCTGTTTCCCACCTGCTTGGACAATCAGGAGATGTGACTGGTGTTCTGTGGCTGGTTTGGAGCCAGACATTCTGGCAAATGAGTATGCACGTACTATTTGGCAGCCAAAATGGAAAAGATTTGAATTCTGCTTGTGTGTTTCTTCCATGCTAGGCATGCTAATTTTAGTTCTTATCTCCCACTTGGTTACTAGTTTTCACAAAACATGTAGGAGCTCTGGTCTGTGATTTGTCAACCTTGTTTTCTATTTAATACACCCAAAAGTTACTGAAGGGGAATACTGACAGACAAACAATGTGCTGACAAACATGACTTCCCCAGAAATCAGGCTAATAAATATAATTTCAGAAGACACAGCTTTAACATACCACTCTTTCAGGATATCTAGCAAAAGTTAGAGTGTTTTGGCACTCAATTCTGAAGTTTTTTTTATGGTGACTTAGGAGGCCAATACCACCATCTCTTAGCAAAAGTGATCATTAATTAAACTCAATTGGAAATACTGAGCAACTAAGGAATTTTTAAAATCTAAGTTTTGGAAAAAAAGGTTAAGAAAGGGGAACTTGTAAGTTGACATGGACACAATGTGTTTTAAATGTAGGATAGGATATGTGTTCCTTAATATTTTTGTGCATGTAATTTATCAGAACATCAGTGTTACTTAAAAGTAGTTACACAAATTGATGTAATGATTAAAGAATTTCAAGTCTAAATAAGCTATTGAAAAGAAAAATTATACATAGAAGAATGAGCTTGGCTGGCAGTCTTCAGAATTTCCATCTTAAGCTTTGAGTCAGCTTCAGGTGGTGATTATCACCTTGATTTTTAAGTCCATCATGAGCTGTGCCACCTTTCTTTGCATGCAGGTAATTCCATGGGTGTTGTCCAAAGCACTCCCAAAACAAATGAATGCATGAATGGTATGAGATCAGTTCTACCATTGCAAAAAGAAGGGGTATGCATTCTTGTTGAGCTAATTGACATACAGCTGCCACTGTCCCTATTTTCCCATTCCCATCCTGCCCTCACTTAGTACCCTCATACAAGCAGAATGATCATTTTACAGCTGGAGCTGAGCAGCTTTGTTGTTGCTCAAAAATGAATCTTGATGTTTTCTTAATGACACAGCAAACATGCATGCCAATCTGAGTCAGACAGTGTGACTCTTGACATGCTGACTGGCCATAGAATATTGGAGGTATCTTGAAGGATGGATGATCCATGAGTGCCCAAGTCATGTAGCTCCTTCAAAGTGAACTGTAGCGTGCAAAGAACAACTGCATGGCCAGAAGAATGATAGGAGGACCCTTGAAATGCACAATGAATCAAGTGTAATTTACTGGCTTGTTATTTTAAACCTCATGAGGCATGACAAGGCCAAATGTAAGATCCTGCACCTGAGTTGAATCACCCCAGTATCAATACAGGCTGGGGGATGAAGGAATTGAGAACAGTCCCATGGAGGAGGACTTGAGGCTGCTGAGGGATGAGAAGTTGGATGTGAGCCAGCAATGTGCACTTGAAGCTCAGAAAGCCAGTTATATCCTGGGCTCCATCAAAAGGAGTGTGGCTGGCAAGGGTGAGGGACGGGATTCTGCCTCTCTACTCTGGTCTGGGTAGACCCCATCCTGGAGTTCTGCATCCATCTCTGGAGTCCTCAATACAGGAAAGAGATGGACCTGTTGAAGTGGGTCCAGAGAAAGACCATGAAAATGAGCAGAGGGCTGCAATGCCTGTCCTATGAGAAAAGACTGGGAGAGTTGGAGTTGTTGATCCTGGAGAAGAGAGGGCTCCAGGGAGACTGTATTGCGGCCTTTCAGTACTTCAAAGGGGCTTACGAGGAAGATGGGGACAGACTTTTTGGTAGGGTTTGTTGCAATAGGACAAGGGGTAATGGTTTTAAACTAAAAGAGGTTTCATTCAGACTAGATGTTAGGAAGACCTTTTTTACAATGAGGGTATTGAAACATTTGAACAAGTTGCTGAGAGAGGTGACAGATGCCCCATCCCTGAAAATATACAAAGCCAGGCTGGATGTGCTCTGAGCAACCTGTTCTCGTTGAAGTTGTCCCATTGCATGAGATCCATGCAAAACATGGAGNGTTTGTTGCAATAGGACAAGGGGTAATGGTTTTAAACTAAAAGAGGTTTCATTCAGACTAGATGTTAGGAAGACCTTTTTTACAATGAGGGTATTGAAACATTTGAACAAGTTGCTGAGAGAGGTGACAGATGCCCCATCCCTGAAAATATACAAAGCCAGGCTGGATGTGCTCTGAGCAACCTGTTCTCGTTGAAGTTGTCCCATTGCATGAGATCCATGCAAAACATGGAGTCCAACCCAAACCATTTATGATTCATGAATATTCAACAGCTAAGTGCTATGTGAAAGGAAATGTGCTGTGTTCACCATTTGCCAGAGTTTATTCACTATCATAATATTCTTCTCTTGTAAAGCTTTCTACAATGCAGTTTTTCAAGTGACTCATACCTGTGTCTGGGATAATCACACCAAGGTAGAATGAGGGGAAAATGATCTGATGCACTGGTTTGTCCTGTCGGGAGAGCTGTCAACAATGCTGCTGCATTTCATGCGTGATGGAATGATACCTAGTGAAATGCTTTAGTTTTACATTGTGTTGCAAAGGAGTTTATAGTTAATTGCTGGTAGCAATAATATGCTTTGGAGCTTTTGCAGAGAGGCTGAATTTAATTTGCATTTAAAGTATTTGGTGATCTGGTACCAGGTGGTCAGAAGAGAGTTCTAGCTACTTGCTGGTGCTTACCCTAATACTGCAGTTTGTGAACTGTGGTAAGTGAAAGGTTGTCAAATGCTTAACAGTGCTCATTTTTAGATAAAAGGAGGTTAATCTTTGAAACCTACACATTAACCTGAATCATGTTATATTTTTTTAAGTATTCGTAGAATAGAAGTGTAATTTTATAAGCTTCTTTGACTGTTGTTTTTTTTTTTAACAGCTGTGAAATTTTACAGAAAGGTGCATATTTTATTTGAAGTGGAAGAACATGAAGTAGCAACGTGACAGTGCATTTTAAAGGAGGGAAAAAAAATAAAAGTAACAATCCCAAACCAATCACACCACCAACCACACTCCAAATTCATACTGGAAACACTGTGGTTGCATTTCTGTATTTGTTATGGGAAAAGTGTCTTACCCAGTTTTGTGACAATTTTCTTTTCATGATGAAAGTTCAACTGCAGTTTTGGATCATGTTTCTGAGCTATATAATTAATGTAATATGTTACACAGGTTGTTCGTGAGTCAGAATAGTCAAGGTATGGTGTTGCGCTTCAGATTATGCAAGTAACGTAGAGATTCATAATGTTGCCTTGGAAGCAGTGCTCTTTTTCATCTGCTTTTTAACGGTTCATTTGAAGAGCAGGAAAAGGCCTCAGCACTTGCATTATTTGTTCATGTGTGTTCATCTTGATGATTCTTATGTGACTACTGTAGCTTCTGCTGTTACTGTCATCCTGTAAAGTCAAAGCTTAAGGAGGTGTGAAATTCACGTGTGGTTTCTAGCTGGAGCTCTGGTCTAATTAAGAAATACTAGACATAGAAATCCATTGATTTGAACTTTGCTGTATTGACTGCCTTGATCACATGCCGCTGCAACATTCCATGGAAATATTTTTAGCAGAGTGCTAGCTAGGGGTTTTTGAACTCTAGTCCAGCTGATCATTTCAGTACAGAGTTAGAAATCACCTTCAGGTGGTCCTCTGTTCTGGAAGACTTGTATTTTTTATTTCCATGTGATTAGATATGAAGTGATTTACATAATGTTGCATCTTTAGGCTAGTTTATCAGAGTACTGCTGTTGATGTAGCGGTTAGAAATGTGTCTAGCCAGCTCTTGATCCTGGTTTGGACTTAAATGCTTTCTGAACTACTACACAGAGTCTGACTCCATGGAGTGAGACACCGACTTTGAAGCAGTAAATCCATTAAGTTTTAGTCTTTGGCAATGAAAATGTAATTCTATGCTAGTCTTACTCACTCCCAGCTATCTTAAATATTTGGAATTGCTTTTCAAAACCTTTAGATGAAAATGATCTTTTCTAGCTGTTCGAGTACTCCTTGTGGTTTGCACTTGAAGAAATCATGCTAGAAATGACAACTGTTCTCCATGCAGGAGGAACCACAGTGCTATATATTGAATAAAGAAACTCATATTTCAGTGGTTCAGTTGGGAAAGTACAAAGAAAGCAGCATGGGCATACTGTGGAGGAAGGGTTTGACAGTAACTCACAAGGAGTATGTGTGGTACTTTTCCTGTGAGGAAGGTGGTAATATGCCTAAGTGGACAGTGCCTTTTTTCTTTTATCTGTAGCAGCCGTCTTTGGGAATGTGATAGGGTGAGTGCCCAGAGGCCTGAGAAGCTGCTGGTGTTTTGCTTGTGGATGCCTCCAGCTAGTGGTAGCACTTCTGCCTGCTTTGGGCAGCAGGGTGTGATAGTTTAATCCAGAAGAATTTGTCTCATGTTTCATAAACTTTTGTACATCTTGTTAGATGTATTGGGATATAACTGAATCCACTTGATTCAAACCTATTTGCATATAGCTGAACATGGCAAAGGAAAGATTAACACCACGCTGGTATGGCACAAACTAACTGAAAAACTGTTCCCTAGCACTTTAGCTCATTTATTGTAGTCTGGTTTGTTGTAGTCCATCTCGCTGTCTCCTGTACATTCCTGCTTTGCTCCTTTGCCCTGGAACTAACTAATATTCCTGTAACCATAAGGAAAAACACTTCAGGAAACTGATCTGGCTGAAAGTTCACCCTGTTTTGTTTTTTTAATACATTCTTTTTTGCGGTATATATTTGTATAAAGCTGTCCCAGAACTGAACCCTGATACTTCACACAGGTGTGTTTATATTGCTCTTGCTGCCTTTACTGTTCTACTCATATATGTTTTTATAATGCAAATATATGAAGCTGTAAAAGTCTAAGACTGCCCATTTCCATGTATTTTGACCTGTATAAAATATATACTCTAATACAGGGATCTTTTTTGTAAAAAAAAAAAAAAAAAAGAAAATCTGGCAGTTGCTAACTTTTCCTAAGAATCTAAAAATCATTAGATCTTGCAAGTTGACATTCCAGATAATAGAGAGAAATATTTGTAATGAAGTTCCAGAAACATTTTTTCACTTAGATTATTCACTCAAAAGATTATGTACTATTGTTAGTTCTGGCTAATATGTGATCCAGCTGCAGGTGTTTTGAATTTTAAAACTTGCTGTTGCCAAATAGCACCAAAAATTAACGTTGAGAATGCTCTGTTACCATGGTAATTTCTTGGTTAGAAGACTGCCAAGTAACTGTAAAATGAAACCAATTCTTTTGATGTGCCCTAAAATGAGAAAGGAAAGAAGATTAGTGAGAACTGAAAAATTACTTCGTTCCATGTTTTTCTTGTATTGGAGAGACCTTGACTACTCAACTTAAATACATTTCACTTTCTTTTTATTGTTTGGTTTGGGTTTTTTTAAACTGGATTTCTTGCTTTGACATTTGTTGATGTGTAATTTAAGACATTTGTAAAACTTTTTATAAAAAGCCATTTTACAAAACACAACTCATTTTAGTGTGTTTTTAGTGACTTTTCCCCTTTTTACTTTAGCTACACTGCTTCAACTTGAGTGAGTTGTAAAGTAAAACTCTTATGGCAGTAAAATCATAAAGCAATTATATACTTTTGGACATGCGTATTTTTTCCTTTTGCTTTGAGTCATTTTGATCTTAATAGTATGAGGCTCTCATTTCAACCTGCAAGGATTTTTTTGACAGGCAGGGAATCTACGAGGACCGAGGTATATCTTGTATCTACAATTTCACTTTTTTCCTGTCATTCATTCACTAGATCCAATTTGTGCAGGTATATGGTAATTTGTCAATAGCAATATGATCAGCTGTATTTAAAATAGACTCTTTCCTGAGACAGAATTTACAGGGTGGTAAGTTCTTGATGTTTCCTTCTTTTTTATGCCACTCTCAGGTGTGACCCTCATGACAGTTAAATCCTATTAGCTTGGAAAGCACAGGAAAAAACTGAAGTGGAAAAGCAAGCTCAGGACTACCCTCTTTGTTTTTCGAGAGATTAAGTGATAGAAAAGACATAAGAGACCCTATATTGCAAAGTGGATTTGGACATGCCTGTGTAAAATTACAGAATATTGTTTTAGGAATAATATCTTCAAATTGGTAATGAAGTATTTTTTCAATTGTGTCTGAACCTTGAAGACAGTCTTCATAGAGGAGACACTTTACCATGTTGGGGGAAAGGCTGGAGGCCTCTGTTTAAGGGGTGTGTGTTTGTAAAACATTATGGATATTTCACAATGTTACAAACTTTCACAATTTGTTGGGGGTTTTTTTCACCAGATGAAGTTAATGCAGTGTCCTTACTTAAAGAGAACAGAATGATTTGTCTTTTCTGGTTGCTTGTACTAGAACTAGGACTAGACTGTGTGCTGGCATAAGGCAGAAGTGGATGAAGAAATTCTGGTCTGTCTAGTGCTGGTTGTTTAAGGATTTAATAATTTAAGTGCATTATTGGGTCAGGACCAAAATATTCAGTACCTCATGGGCTGAAGCCCAAGAAGAACAGTTGTATATGCTTCAGGCTGCTTGGAGGAAAAAGATGTATCCATCAGTTTATTGGCTTTCATGCATTTTGGATAGCTGGGGCGAACTGCTTGAGTTAACTTCTAGTAACTTTTAGTTAAGTATTTAAGACACTCTGGGTCCTTGTGGTATTTTTGTGTACAGTACTAACTTTTATATGTGGTAATGTAAAAAAAAAAAGGGACTTTTTCTTCACAGTTGTTCTAGTATTTCAGTGCTTTTTGAATAAAATATATTCAAATGAGTCATAGGCAGAAACATGTTAGTGCTTCTCTTAATTTGTTGGATTTTTCTTAAAGAATGGTTTGGTATTGGGTCTTTTTTTTGTCAAGTACAGTTAATATTGTAGTTCAGAGTAGGCACGTACCTTTCTTGATACATCTACAAATCTTTAGTCACACTTTCCTTTATTTTTTTCTAATTGGCTGAACACTAGCTGAGTTTGGAAGCATGTTGCCTGTACAGACCTCAAAACAAGTCTCAGAAGTGGCCAAGTATAACATTCTAATGTAATGTTCCTTTGAGAACTTTGCTGCTGTTGTCTTAAAAGTGTGAGGACAAATACCTTTGACTAGTCATGTGAATTTGAATGTAATGTTGCACCTACACTGTTGTTTTGTCCACATTCCTGTGTGTGTTTTTGTTGCCATCCCTAATATGAGGACTATGCTGTAGTGATTTAGGGTTTAGAACCAAGCCAGATTTTTTGAGGTGGTTTTATCTAAAAATGCCTTTTGTTTATCTTAAAGAAACTTGCAAATTTTGATACAAGTTTTTTTGGAGCAGCTTAATTATGTGAGAGGCTCTTAAAATAACTTTTGATTCTATTACACATGTGTTTTGTCTTGTATTATGTTCAATAACCATGTCCCATTCTTTTAAAAGGGATAATGTCTGTGATCAGAAGCCCTTTCCAGACAGTCTAACACTGATTCAGGCACTGATTCAGCTCTTCCAAGACTTTTGTTAGTTGAAATTAATTTGTAACTTAGAGTGAAATACCAGTGTTCAAACCAAACTATTTTTGTGGGAGGGGAAGAAAAAAAAAAAAAACAAAACCAAAACCCCACAAATTAAAACAAACAAACAAAAAACCTAGAAGGAAACTTAGAGATCAAAGGTACAATTAATCCTGTGTCAGTTTCTCCCCCTTTATTGCCTCTGCTTGGGCATGAGAAGGGCTTGGACATGCTGAGGATTCAGAAGGCCTGACTGGACTACCACAAAAGAAGACAAATCCCTGGGAGTGGTTATTAACCCTTCAGAGGCAAGTATAACCTGGAACAGAAAGGCAGAGTGGCTGAAGCTATTAGTTTCTCCCTTTCTCAGTTGTAAATTCGGGGTTAAATACCAGAATTCTTGTGATGCCTTTAAACACTTTTTAGAGGCACTGTTTGCTAGAAGTGACCCTCGTGATTTGGTATGTATCCTCTCTTGCCTTTGTACCAGTCAGTTGTACCCATCCATTCAAACTGGGTCTCTTTTTGTTGCCAGTTGCTGCCAGGAGTATCAGTGAGTACCGGGAGCGCTGTGCCAAGTATCACTTGAATGTAGGTTGTGCTGAAATCAGCAATTCCTGTTTTAATCCCCGTCAGTAATGTGCACTCCTTGGAAAAGGTGAATTGCAGGAGAGCGTTTCTAGTTCTTGTCTGGCTAGTAATTGCTGATCCCCTGCTGTGCTCTTTGTTTGCCCTTTCTTGAAACAGCAGCAGCTCCTGCCTGCCTATGACTTGAAGAGGTTTGTGTGCAGTTGACTGGTACACATCATGTTTTGTGGCAGTCCTTTCTGCAGGTTGCTGCAGGTTGTTGGGTTGATGGATGCCTTTCTTTGTGGAATACCTGTGATCTTGGAATTCTTTTGGATTTCATCTTTGTTTAGGATCTGTAGTAAGAGAAATACTTACAGTATACCCTAAAAAGCACAGTATACTGTCAAAGTGCAGAATGGATATGATTTTATTCATAACTATAAGTTTTGAAACATACTCATGTGCTTTCACACATACTACGTGTTACTACCTAGGCTTGTTTTTAAGTGAGCTCACTTCCTCTATTTCTTTTAGATTTAGTAATATATACATAATCTAGATATATTCTTATTTTTATATTATCTATTATTAATAATTCACAAACACAGATACTTGGTATTAATAAATAAGAATGGCTTAATTGTCTCATCGTGTTTTCTTACAGAATAAAGAAATATCTTCAACAAAGGAAAGCATCTTGTTCTTTGCCCAGTGAAATCCTTGAAGTCATTATTTCCACTTACAATTGCAGACTTCCCTAACTTCCAGGAATCCTAGAATGTGTTCCTGTTGATAGAATAAATTGTTTGGTTTGAGTTTTGCTTGTCTTTGTAATTATTCTTTTGTGCTTACTGTGACCTCTGAGTAGCTTAAAAATCCTTGTTGCCCAGTTTTAAAACATAGTTAAGTCGGACCTTGACTTACACTGCAGCCTTTTTAACTTCCGGTGGAAAGACTTCTTTTCTTGTTGCCTTTTCTTGAAGTATTTATTAAAAATACCTTATTATGAATAAGTATTTGTTACTGTTTTTCAAAAGTCACAACTGGTTTTGGTGGGTTTTTGCTTTTGGGTTTTTTTGGGGTGGGGAGGGAGGAGTTTACTCAAGACAAAGTTGCTGCTCTCACTTTGTAACACAAGAGGCTAGCAGCCACCCTGGTGGTCTGTGCCCCGTTGTTCCCGGCACACTGTAAATCTGAAGCTGAACTTTTTTGATTTCTTTCCCAAAGAGCTGACTGCTTTCTTGAGAACTTATGAGTACTTCCAAGAACACAGTTGATGCATACTGTCCCGTGTGAAAGAAGTGACTGGATTACATAAATTGATATGCCTAGTCTGCCAAAGAGTGAATACCTTCCCTCATTCCTGCTGTCATGTCTATACAGCCTTCATTGGCTGGCAGCAGGGAGGGCTGGAGTTTGGCTGCTGTAGGCCCTGGAAACATGCTGTGTCTGCATTAATATTTCTATTAAAAAATATATGACAAAATATTTTTGAGAGAAAGTTAAATATACTTCATGTTTGCATATGCAGTAACTAATATGTAAAGTATGAGTTATTTAAATTCAAATATGCTTGTGACTTGTGGATGTTTTTAGTGGTAATAAGATAAAATAACAAAACCAAACCCAGCCTTCTCAGTCTTTATAAAAAGGCATACCCACTTTGCCTCTGAACTTTCAAGCTCGTTGAATGTACACAGTATAAAAGAAGCATTCAACCAGAGCATGCATTGTTTTCTTTCTTCCAGTTAGAAGAAGATGTAATGTAGGGAGCTGTGACAATTTCTTTCTGTATCTTACATAAAAGAAATATCTGCATGCCTAGATGGCAAATGGTAATGTTACAGATTTGTTCCTGAGCATGTTAAGACTCAACTAGTGCTGCTGTCTAGCAGAGCCTTGGCACTGGCTGCTTTTTGGCAGGTGGTTTCTTCTGTTAACTGAAGTAGAAATGCTTTTCTAAGTAGATTTGTGAGCACAGTTATTTTCACTAAGGTAACTAAGGTAAGTACTGACCTTTGCTGTAACAATTATGGACAGGAGACCAATTTTAGGTCACTTGTTCTTGTCCCGAAAACCTTTACTTTTTCACTTCTCTCGGTGCAAGTGACAGTAACACTCCCCACAACAGGATTCCCCAATTCCCCCCCAACCTGTGCTTTTCAGATCCACAGGTTCCTTCCCTTCCCTGTCAGACATGGGGCTGCCAATCAACATATGCCCCTAGCTAGAAATTGTTTTGCTCTGATTCAGCCTTCAGTCAAGCCACTCCTGAGTACAGCTGAGGGCTTAAGAACTTGCTTGTGTCAGTTACCTAAGTTACAGTCATAATCAGGTGTGCAAAAATATGTGTGGTTTTGTTTGTTTTTCTTTTTTTAATGTTTTGTTAAATAAATTGCATAGTCTCATATTTATGGTCTCTGTGCAGAGTATATATACTAGCCAGGCTTCCCATCATAGGTGTCAAACACTCCTCTGTGAGCTTTGAAGATTTATCTTTCCTTTTTTCCTTCAAGCTTGATATAGGTGTGTAGTACTAATATTCCTGGTTGAGCTGACTTGATGGTGTAATCACCATCGATCTGTCATTTTGATGTTATCTCTGAGAAATTAAAAATTAAAGTACAAATCTACGTAAAGAACTTTCTTGAAAAGCAGGTGCCAACTTAATTTTGAAACTTAACCCATGGGATAAATTGAAGACGAATTTGGCTTTTGTCAGGAAGACCGTTTTTTGGGGTTTTGTTAGCTTAGTTTGATACTTCATGTTTTGCAAGTTAACTGTTAAAGACAAAATTGTAATAGACCTAGTAAAATACATGAATAAATAAGGGAAGGGGGTTGAATTGTTAAAAAGGAAGCCACTCTTGACAAAATGTTTATCATTGACAAAACAGCACCTAGGCCAAAAGTTTTCCATGATGGAATTTATTTGGGAAAGATTCCAAAGATTCCTTTGTTTAACATATTATCTGTCTAATAATAATTAGAATTCTGTATCTTTATTACTGGGGCAAGAAATAAAACCAAAGTTTTCTTTAAAACTGCGTGCTTTAAAACACATTTTGAGAACAGAGTACTGGGTAGGATGGCAAGTATGGACTGTAGTAAGTTGGAAATCGCTTGGATTTTTGCTTTCAACAAAAATAAAATACAGAAAATAGAGAAGAATAATTTCATATCTCAAATTCTGTTCCGTAACAAGTAATGTTTACTTTGAGAGTTTTTCCTTTAGTATTTCAAAATGTTTCATAATGAAAATGCTTTTAAATATTATGTACCAACGGAAAAGTACTGGTGCTGTTTCACTGGGACAAAAATAAGCTAAGTTGAAGGCAAAAGGTGAGTCTTTTAAAATCTGTAGCTCAGTCTAGCTCTAAGAATAATATTAAAGTTTGGCTAGTTAGGAATGTCTTGTCTTCTGTTTAGACCTCAGACACATTTTTAGACTGTTGGTTCTTCCTCTGATGTTTATGGAAGCAGTTTGATTTTAAGTGAAATCTGAATTCATTTGAACTGGGATTTGGTTAGTGGGGGAATGTACTCTATTTTCAAAAATATTTCTTTTTATTGAATGAACTTCTAAAAATTAAGTCAAAGTAATGAATGTATTGTATATGAAAACTAATCAAGGAAAACAAGCTTTATAATGTCTTCCATATTTCTGACAGGTTGTGAAGATGAGAAAAGATGTGAAGAAGGCCAGAGTCTTGACTATTCGCAGACTAACCAGACACATCGGAAAATTAAAGTTGAAAAAGTCAGTTTTAAATATGGTGTTCTTGTTTGTGTGTTTATAAATGAGGCAGTATCTTAAATGTTTTCCCCAAAATGGAGAATTGGGGGAAAAATGTACTACATCTAAAGCTTTAGGCTCTAAAATACATATATTCTATTTTTTACATAATTTTAAATAGACTAAAAATGCTAACTAAAACCATTTTCATATAGAAGAATTGGGATGACTTTTTAATAGGATTTGATGTACTGGAAGCTATTGTGAATCACTTACAGAACCTTTTGCAGCACTTTTAAAAGTGTTGGTTAAAAGTGATCTTTTGGGTTATTCTGCTGTTGAACTCAAGTTGCACAATGTTTTCTCACTGCAGTTGTCTTCAAGGTTCTGTAGCAAAAATATTTTCAGTTTGCATAGATATACAGGTTATACTTGATTTTTAAAAGTTAGTATTAATTAATGCTTATATGAACAGTTAAAACAACATTTTGTATATTGTTTTTAAATATTACTGGCCCCAAGTAACTTACAATGTGTCTTATTTGAGATAGTATAAGATACATCTGTTACTGTGTTTGAAGTGTAAGTTGAGCATACTCTCTCAAGTAAGAAGCAAGATCAATGAACTTTTATATTTAAATATTACAGATCTTAAAAGGTAACTATAGTTATTGGTGTCTCCTATTGTTGATATAAATTGTGGTTTACTATTTTCTAATATAGTAGTGTTTCTCTTTCATATTGTTTTGATAAATTCTCAATATCTTCTTCTTTGTTCAGAACACCAAAAGCATTATGTTATGTTCAGATCTTTGCTAAAATGTTCATTTGACAACAAGGGAATGTACTTATGCTCTGTCTTGTGACTTTTTTAATTCTTCAACTTATTAGCCCACAGGGAAATAAAGTGAACAAACCTCAGATTTTCTTAATAAAGGCAGACTTCATTTGCAGGGGCTCAGAAGATTTGAAATTAAAGAACCAGAAACGAGTTGAGAGATTAATAGAAGAAATCCATGCAATGAAGGTAATGCCATGTTTAGATATTTCAATATTAGAGGCAATAATTTTAGTAACTAAAAGTTTTGTCTGTTTTTTGTGACTGCATTACTAAAACTTAAAGTATTATTAGAGTCATCTTGGACACTGCTGTAACACAACTAGAAAATGAGGAATATTTGCATCTGTCAGGGTGATGGTTTGAGTCTTACACTTTCCAGGCTGAACATGAATTCATTTAGTAATATGTGGTGCTTGGAGTTTTTACTGCAACAGTTGAAGGACAGAAGTTAAAGTTCTTGTGCCACTCAGGACAGTGGGAGTCATTTTGTGTGTCTGACAGTACACTATTCTCTTTGTCTGTTCTCCTAGCTCTAAGTATGATGCTACTTGTATTTTACTTTCAACTTCAAAGTTGTGTAGTAGTTTGAAATTTTAGCTGCAAGAGTCTGGTATCACTTGAGTCAGACCTCTTTTTATTTTCAATCTTGTTGTCAAATGATACAGTTTTTGTATCTTATGTATTATGACATATCAGAAAATGCTTCAGAATTTTTATAACTTCATAATGATTTGTACTAATCCCTCAGTTTTAACAGATACTACATAAAATTGTGTGCTGAAAGGAGGTATGATTCCAGCCATAAGACTTAAGCGTGTGAGTCTGGCATAGACCAAGATTACTTTTTTCAGACAATATGGCTGGTTTGATTGTTTCCTTGATAACTGTAGTGATTAAACCACACTTACCATTGTGTGCTTTTTGGGGTATTTTTTGTTTGTTTGTTTGTTTGTCTCTTCTTTTTCTTTTCTTATTCTTGCACAGACTATAGTCTTCCAAAGAAGCTGGGTAACTGGCAAGGCTTCCTTGACCCATTTAGATGTGTGTTCTACCAGGTTCATCAGGTGGAATCATATATGGCTTTTTAACACAGTATTTCGAAAATAAGAACCCTCACAAACCAGTAAGGGGAAAAATGGACAGCACTGTAGTAAAGAGTAAATCACTGGTCAAGCACCATGGCAGTAATATTGAGGCACTCTGTTCTACTAACTTGCCATTGGTCTTAAACTTGGCCTTGTGCTTGGTCCTTTTTTTCTATCTTTTATTTTTTTCTTTAATTGCAAATTTATATGTCTCAACTCCTGTGAGAATATCAACTTATCAGCTGTACTGCAGCATTGAGTTCACAAGCCCATGTTTTATGGGGCTTCTCTTGAGTGTTCCTGAGAGGATTTCACTGCAAGATTTGTTTTGCACGCCATCTTTGTTTTGCCCACACTGTGGTTTTTCTTCCAGAACTGGCTCATGCAGACATCTTAAAGCCTGCCTGCACTCAGGACAGTACATTCAAGCTGTTTCTTCAGTTGACATGAATAAGTGCAGGACTTGTTAGTAGTAACTTTCAGAGGAATTGCCAAGGGAGAATAGATTTGTAATCTGGAGAGCTGAAGGCAAATTTTGCTTTGAAATAGTTTATAGAAAGAGAGGACTCTTCAAAGTAAGCACCTGAGGAGGAGCAAAATATCTTCCACTTCTTGGGTAGATAGGTATTAAATGTGCCCCTTGGTTATCCAAGTTGTAAATGTTGTCTTTATTGCTGAAAACTATGCATCATTATATTAATAATATAGCAAAAAGATTGGGTTTCTTCGGGCTTTTTAGTTTTTAAACATGAACAAATAGACATGTACTAGCTCTACAGTGTATTAGTTTCTTAGATGAAAGAAAAATTCTTGTTTCTTATGAATCACAACCTAAAAGGCATTAATTGTTTACATATTTTTTCACCACTGTTGATTTCTAAACTAGGAGAGCTTTTAGAGTTGGCATAGGAATATTCCTCATTCATCATGGAAAAGTAAAAAGACAGATTTCTCACAAACCAATAATGTTGAGATAGTGGAAAATTTTATATTGGTGTAAGCCCACTCCCAGCAACCTTCTGTCCTAAGTTATTGATCATAAGATTCCTAAAAAGCTTTTTTCATAAGCCAAAGGGATATTTTAGAATTTTTAGGAAAGAATGAAGAGAACAGAAATGGTAAGCAGTCTGCTAAGTTGCAACTTAGTCTGCAACTAACCTGCTGTATTCTAACAGTTTCACTGTGTGTATCTCAAATACATGCCAGAGGAGATTCAGATCCCTTAAAAACTGGTGGACTGTCTGTGCGCAGAGTATAGCAATTGTTTGTTTTCCATGTTACACTAAGAAGTAGCCTGAATTTCTCCTCACACGTTTTATGTAAGAAAAAATGTCTGTCTTCTCTCATAATGACTGATTAGTCTGGAGGAGCTGCAAACTGCAAAGAGCAGTTCAAACACCAGCCACAGTGGTTTGGAGCCAGAAAGTGGGTATTACACCAGAGTCTGACAGCATGTGTATTTTCAGGATAAAAGATGTATTGAAATGGTTACTTAAAACTTCTAGAAATTCTTTATTGGTTGGAGGCATGAAGGCTTGCTGTAGGTTGAAGAAAATACATATTTGACAGAAAAAAAAAGTAGTACCATTTGTTTTCTGGATTTTTCTCAGTTGCCAAAGACGCCTATTTCTAAACGTGTTTTTCTTCCATCAGTGAGCAGACCCTGACCTCCTTCCCCTTATCACATAACCAGTAAAAAAAAGCCTTCTTAGGATTGTCTTTTTGAAGGGCCTTATGCATTCTAATGACCTCAGAAAGCATGAGAGGATTCCATTTTACAGGGAATTTGTTTGGAGTTTAGGGAAGAAAGAATTAAATTCTGGGGCCTTGACACTGTTGTCTGTACTACTGAAACTTTAATGCAATAATTTAAGTTTCTCTTACTCAGGAAAAAAAATCTAATGGGTTGAAATCCTAATCAGGAAGAATTATTTACTTTTTTAAGAATTATGTTTCTGCATTCAGCTACCTATAAACCCAAAAGATTTTCGTACTGGTTCATTTCCTAGGGAAATCTGTTTCTTGGTTAACGCAGTGTTTCAGTATGGCTGCTGACTCTTTGTGGAACAGCTGTTATCTTTCATCCATGCTGTAAGCAAAAAGAAAATTTAAAAAAAAGATCAGCTTCTTGATGGTGCAGTGCTTACAAGTTGCCTGCAGCTCAGCAGGACTTGTAAGAGCTGCTGTCCTTATGAATGAGACAAATGTGAACTTTCATTTACAAATCATGCCGTCTCTTTCTAGTGTGGATCTTTACTAACTACAGTTTGCTATAATACGAAAGACAAAATGCTTACTATTATTTCGTAACTCTTGTCTTATCACTAACTGTTGGGGATGCTTTTTTCCTATCCTCAAGCAGATTCTAAATGAACAGTGCTGACATAATTTCACTGTAAATACACTATTTCCTAGGAGTAAGATGGTATTAGATGCTTATTTTTTAAATATTATAAGAAATGAGAGCAGTTTAAAATTCCAGCTACGTGGATGCAGGAACTGGGTTAATTATTTGCAGGAGTTCTCAAAACTATTGGAATAATACACTGTTTTTTGAGTTCTTCAGCTTTTATTTTGCCAAAACCATATAAAATATTCATTTAACAATTCATGAAAGATGGAAAAAAAGAACAGTATGATCTTTTCCAGTCCTTCTACTATGATACTACTTTTGTGAAATATAAAATTGTGTATACTTGCAGGAATTCTTTTACTTGTTTGTCAGGCCAGTCAAAATGGATTAATTATCCATGGTAGAGTCCTTCTTACCGTATTTAGGAAGCTATTATATTTTTGAAAGCTTCATTACACAAAAATAATGGATTGTCTAATGATTTCTTAGCAATGTGTAGCTTGTCTTGACTTGTTTCAGTTTCTTAGCTGAAATTAGACCTTAATATAACTTTGTTGTTGTCTTACCATGCATTTAGGAGTAGTTTTTGCCTTTATCTTTCAATGAGAACCTTGATATTGTGGCAGGTGTTGCTATTGTGTTTGGAGGATTCCCATTAAGGAGATACGGACAAAAGGCAATTTGCAGTGCTTGAAGGAAAAATGTCTTCCAGTTGTCAGGAATGAGCAGCAGTTGGTTACAACTGTTGTTAAATGTCTTGGAAAGATATGTTCTCTATCCTGAAAATTGTCACTGGAGAAAAAGTTGAGTTAATGCAATGCTGTTTTTTTTAATACACTTAAGCCACAATATTTATCATAGAATAATGAGTTTAGTATAAGGAAAAAATTACTGCTTTACTCTAAGTTATTTTCTCTCAACTTTGTATTTTAGCAGGATATAAACAAAAGCAGATCATGAACTCCAGTGTTAAGGTTTTGAAGGCCAAATTGTTTTAGAAAGGTAGAGCTTCAGTTTGAAGGATGTTTTCACAGTCTTTGGCCTTGGAACAGTACTCCAATTTCATGAAAGGAATAGTTATAGAGGTGAGAAAGGGCTTTTGCTCAGGACTGGGTAACTGATGATTTTTATGGTAGGCCACCTTAAGGAACTTGATAGGTCTTTCTTTCAGGTTAGTCTTTTTGAGTGCATTTTTGTATCCTGAAAGACCAGGGTTTTTTGAAAAGCTTTATCATTCTTTTCTACTGGTAGTGTTTTCCTTTTTAGTTAATACTTTCATCTTCTGTAACCTGGATTTCAGTTAACATCTGGCTGTAAAATTGTCTAAAATAAGAGTGAGACTAATGAACTTTTTTGTAGTTTTGCTTTTTGTTTCTCCTAGAATGTTTCCAACAACAGCCTTGCATGTTTTCTCTCATAATAGAGAGCAAACCTTCATCTTAATGTTATAGAATATTTAACTTCTAATAGTTTTTTCAAGAGTTGTGGGAAGCTCTTGAACTGAAGTGTAATGAGCTTAGGAATGGTCCATGCTTTTCAAGGAAAGAGAGACAGGGGTGGTCCAGATTTCACAATGGTGTGGGCCAGATGCCACTGACAGACCCATTTCAGGGAAGGAAGAAGGGGTAGAACTCAAAGTCATTCAGCACTCCTTCAGTGGAGCAGTTCAGATCCTTGCCTTTGCAAGTGTCTGACTTTTTATCTGTGCATGATGCATTTCTCTGCAGTAACGCAGGAGGCTTGGGGCTTTGAGTGGTGGATAGATCCACATGTGCATTGCTCAGCTGTAGATGTTCAAGAAGTCAGGAACTTCTAGGAAACACTAAGATTTGCTGCTGTGCTCTCAACAGCACCGCAAGCATACTTTGCCAGTGGCAGTATGTGGCTCTTCTAGCAAATGTATTAGTAAGGAGGATTATTTTCGTTAAACTCTGAATATTCATTTAGCAGCTATCTCAAATTATATCAGGGCTGAACTTGAAAGCTCAACCAAGTAGGAAACACAATGTAAAGACCACTTGATGTAATGAAGAAGAAGGCATGGACACTAAAGGCAAGTCTACAAAAAGCGGAAGCAAGAAGAGACAGCCTGGGAGGAATGTAGAAACACTGCCTGAATGCAAACATAAAGAGTTAGAAAATACAAAACTCTGGTGGACTTTCATCTAGTGAGGAATGTGAAGCTCTGCAGGGATGGATTCTGTAGGTACCTTGAGAGCAGAAGTAAAGCTAAAGGAAAGTAAGAGTCCACAGCACAGTGTGAAGATACGGAAAAGGGTGAGATATTTAATGCTTTCTTTATTAGTTAGTAAGAATGAGGAAGGAATGCCTCATCAGAAAACAGCATAAACATGTCTCCTCAGTATACCCGCTTTACTTAAATGTTTCTACTTACCACCTTCTTCTGACATGATTCTTAAAATAGTGAGAAGGGAGATCTCCTGGTTGCTTTTCTTGCAAGGTCCGAATATCTTAAATGAGCAATTTTAACATTCTAAGTATGAGAAAGCTGTAGAATATGAAACATTTTTTCCTAGGTAACAAGCATTAAAGAATACTTAAAATTGTAAGAAAAACTGAAAGAACAATGAGGGTGGAATCTTACACTGTACAATTTCAATTTGAGAAAATAACTCACAGTCATTCCTACTGTTTTATTTCATTATGATAACACATGCCCTGGATTGCATTAAAAAAAGAAAATGAAAAAAGGGCGACATTTCTTAAATATAAAAGTCAGTAAAAAAATCATCAGCTTCATTTTTGAAGACTTTATGGTTGACAAGATACTTTAATAGAAGCAGTTTTGTGATTTTTTTCTTATACACTAAATTCCTAGTTACAAAATGAAAACAGATCACAAAGGCATTTTTTGGTTGGATTTGAGACAACTTGAAGAAAGTATTAAAGCAGGTTCTAAGTACATGTTGTCAACTATCTTAAAATAAGTATGGCTTGCAGAGGAAGCTTTTTCTTATCAAGTCTTGAAGAAGAATTTTACTATCTTATTATAAGCATGCAGAATACGTTTTTTTGACTTTTTAAAAAAGTATGGCTTGCAGGTGAGACTTTGTCTCCTTTCTGAATTCTGCTTAAGCATTTTCATGATTTATTTTAATAAAGAGACAACCTTTGCATAGTAAAAAAAAAGAAAAATTAATGCAACTCATATGCCTTAATTTATGTGAAAATTGAGCAGTGACAGCAAACCAAAATATGTATTATTTTTTAAAATAATGACAAAAGTGTCACCACGTTTCTGCACTCATCTTGAAAAAATTTATACGTACTAAAAATGGATAGTTTTTTGTTGTTGACTTCTTTCATAATCCCAACATGTATTTCACTTTACTGTACCAGCTTGGGCCTTTTTCTTAACCTCTGTAATTCATGAGAACCTGAAACAGAAAAGAATGTTTCTGTAAGTACTATATGGCTTTCCTTTATATTTTGACCATCCTGTGCTAAGGTGTAACAGTAGTTGCCAAATAAGATGATACTTGTGAGATCTCTGACCGATTAATTTCTTATTGTATAATATCTGATATTTGTACTTAATTTATTCTGGAGAAGTTAAGAAGAACATCACCAGTAAATAATAAGTACTTAGATATTAAACTGTGGATCGATATTGAATTGTCTCAATATCCTTAATCAAGTGTCCTTTTTGTCTTCTTTCTTCTGAAGAAATTTCCCACAGAAATGAGAACTTTTGTTCTTCACAGATGTAAAAGAAATTCTTCTTTAAGGTTGTGGTAAAGGTTTTATTTCTTCTAATTGAAGGGGTTTGGGAAGGGGGAAACAAATCGGAGATCTACTGTAAGTATCTTTATAGTCACTCGCAAACTAATTCAGAAGGGGGGCTGCAGCTGTTATAACTCTGTATTTCAGCTGATGCTTTTGTGTTTGGAATCTTATTTTGCCCATGGCTGCCTCCTGCTAAAAGAAAAAAAATATATATATATATAAAGTCAATTCTGGGAATGTAATACTAATGTAAACATGACTTCAGTGCTGGACAGACTCATTGGCACTTTTATTAAAGTATGGATTTAGCGAATACATGGATGAATTGGATGAGGCAGAATAATTGTACTTTTAGGAGATGAAAGTCAAGCCTTGCAAATCAGTGGGAGTTCTTTGAAGGAGTAAATACATGGTGAATATTGCTGATTGAGTGTGTATATTGTTTTGAATTAAAAAAAAAAGGCGATCATCCTGCTTTCACCAAAGCCTCTAGTGGTTTTTTGTGGGTTTGTTTTGGTTTTTCTTTTTTAAAAGCTGTTCATGAATATGAGTTTTCTTCTTTCAGTCATAGAGTTAAACATAGTAAGTGAAAGAGGAATAGATGCTTGGCTTTCATAGTGTTGGAAAGCTAACAGTGGAGTTCTGTGAAGACCAGTGCTGGAAATGATTCAGAAAAAGAGAATGAATGACAGAGCTTGATGATTCATTTTTCAAATTTGAGGGTAGTGAAGATACTAAAACACTTCAGAATAATATCACAAAACTGACTAACTGGGTAATGAGATTACTAAAAAAATTCAATGGCAATAAATATCAAATAATACTTGTGGTGGTGAGAATTATATTTCCAGTGGTTCGTTTTCACTGGATTGAAATTGTCTATTACCAGTAGGTACTAGGAGATGGATATAGGAGTTACCATAGATATCTGTGAAAATGCTATATTTCTCTTGTCTTAAAACAGAAGACAGTCTGTTCCTATTAAAATCAATCCTCTTACTGTATACTGCATAAATCATCTTTGTGTATGTAAAAACCAATCAAAAACTAGTAAAAATATAAAGAAAAGTGTCAAGGGTGATCAGATATTGTGCAGCATCTGCAGAAGGTGTTACAGAATTGGAATAGGATTCCCCAAGATACAATGTGCAATACTGATGTTGGAGTTTTACACAATTCATGAATTTGTCCTGGATAATTCTTTTGCAGTATGCATACTAGTATTTTGCTCAGGAGCTTTTAACAGCCAATTCGAAAATCTTCAGATATTGAAGGAATTTTTTTTTTTCACGTTTTGTTAACAAGTCTTTTCGCCCTAACCCTTCACCTTGGGCAAATGAGATGACAGGTTTGTCTTGCTCAAGTTTCAAGATCTCTAGGAAAGGACAAAAAGTAATTTTTCTTCCCCATGGCACTTGAAGAAAAGGCTTAGAGGAGGAGTAGTTTTCCTGAAGATAGTGCATACTGGGAAAAGGAATGGAAATAGGAAGTTCTTTCTTTCTTTCTTTCTTTCTGCATTGCATCTAATCTTTGAACTCTTATGCTTTCTGGAAGGAGACAAAGGGGTTGTGTATGTGGGTCCGTGTATTCATCCACTTCTACCTCATCCTGCATCTCTCCAGATTCTTCTGTCTTCATTATTCATTCCTGTTTCCGTATCTATTTCAGACCAAAATCAGGCGGGTAAGGATTGTTAGGTGGATTACACCCATCTGTTGGCCGCTATCATCTTCTTTGGGAATGTTGTGAGAATACGGGACGTCCTCTCCCTGGCTGCCTTGGTGGCGCCTGACTGGCTTGCTCCCGCTGGGTGGGAGAGGAGAGCAGGCGAGAGGGGAGGAGGCAGCGGCGCCTTGTGCCAGGCGTGCCGCGCGCCCTCTCCTGGCAGAAAGCGCTGCTTTCCCGTGGTTTTCGCAAAAGCGGATCATCTGGCAGCCAGCAGCAATGCTGGCAGCCGTGGTGAATACCAGGGATAGTAACTCAAAACCTAACGCAGTTCCAGCCAACACAGGGCTGCTTGGAAATATGTTAACCCTGAAATCGCATGTGGTTGTTATTTTAATATTAGAAAGGCATTGTGGAACAAATTGTCAGTGCAGAGTGAAATTACAGATTGCATTACAGTGCAAATGAACACTGACATTCAGAACTAAAAGGTGTTTGAAGAAAAAAAGAATATTTAAATAACAACAGTTTTGGCATAATCATGCTTGCTGTACTTTGAGTTTGTTTTCTTCCTTTTTTATAAGTTTTGGTGTTTTGGTGTTTTTGTTTTTTTTTTTTTTTTGTATGCTTGTAATTGTAGTTAACTTTCATAATACCTTCTACTTTTGAAATTGTCACAAGATTGCAGACTTGCTAATAACTGTGTTTGTATACTTGGTGAAAACAGTGACTGTTTGCTTCCTGAATGTGACTACTGAATCAGATGTGAACTTCCAAAATGAAACAATTCATTTAATCTAATTGACTAAATAAAGTGCCAAGTTCACAGTGTTCATCTCGGTAGACTGATGTAATTGCTGGCATTTGACTTGCATACTTCTTGAAATATTAAATTAGTTTATAAACGTGGCAGAAAAGAGCAGCCTATACTTGCCAAATAAAGTTTGGGTATTTTACAACAGCTTAAACAACTAGCCATGTGAAGTCTTCTTTTAGGGAGTTGTTTTTTTGCATTTTGTTTTGTTTTTAAAGCATGAATAAAATACTCTTTCCCTCAGTTGCCTGTTCTGCTTTTAAAAGAGGTTATGCAGCATAGTAGAATGAGGGTATTTAGCTAGAAGAAGGTAACCATTTGGTCAAAATTGCATTTATAGGAATAACGTGTAGTTTTATTACATGAGTATTTTAATAACTTTAATTTTCCAGAGAACAACAGAAACAGAAACGATAAAATTTTCTAGTGTGAAACTTCTTAGATGAAAAGTCACAGGTTGACATTGAATTTCACTTGGATCTAAACTGAGACAGCAATACTGTAGACATTTAGTCATGTTTAAAATTGGTGCCAGCAAAAACCTGACACCAGTGTAGTTTGCAAAAAGAACAATTGCTAGACAAGTTCCACTTGAAGTACATTCTTGCATTCCCAATGATTAACTGTAATTTTGGAGTGTTCTTTTTTCTAACATATTAGTAAGAGTTAATTCCCATCAAAATCAATTGCCTTTCATCTAAAGTGAGATGGTTCTCAAGCTTTTAATTTTTTTGGGAAGTTCTATTCTGGTAATTTCGTCTTTGGTTATGTTATTTTAAAATTAGAATTAAATTTTACCATTTCTTTCTTGATCTGCTTTGTAGTATTCTTGACCAGGTGGTTGTCAATGCAACACCATTGAAAATCAATGATTTCAAGAAAGATTTTTTTTTTGTGAGAGAGAAAGGTCCAATATTAAAAAAAAAAAGACCAGTTGAAACATAATATTCAGTAAAGCTTTTGAAGATGTAAGGCAATTGATAAAACATGCAAAGTTATTAAAAATACATTAAATTACTTTATCGCTTACTTCAGGAAAATTAGGAACTGTAGAATCCTTTTTTTATGTTTTTCTTCCTCTTTGTAATACAGAACTTAGATAATTTCGCAATTGAAAAATACTGTCATTATTGTAGAACATCATATTAATCTTAAAACCTAATGATACAGGGTAATGTATTTAAATTATAAATCATTTAACTTGTCTTCAGTTAGAGAGAAAATGTCTTCATTTCTACTGGATAAAACCTCTGGTTTCAAGTTGTGATGTTAAAGGATCAAGTCATCCTCTCAGGTTGCCTGGAAAAACCTTGTTGGATAGGCTGGTGAAAAAAACAAAACAACAACAACAAACAAACAAACAAAACAAACCAAAAACAAATAACCCATGGAATCTTTCTTATTGTGGTTTTTGTGGCTTTACTTTCCTGGAGTTGTCTGCCCTTTATGACACAGGTATTTACAGTAAAACTTGACTGCCACGCAAAGCTAAATCTGTACATCCCTGTATTTTTGAACTTTTATCAGACTTGCTGCATTGAGTGTAAGCTTAGCAAAGATTTAACTTCTCAATGTCATTTATTAAAAGATGTTGTTCCTGAATATGTGCAAAGTTCTGAAATAGTATTTATTCCATCAATATTAGTAAATATTTCTAAGACTAGTAAAATGAAAACAATTTAATAGTGAGAAATTTCCACAACATACAGAGCATTGGTAATTGGAAAGACATTCCTACCCCCGTTGTCATGTGATGTGTCATTTTTGTAGAATAAAGAATACATTAGTAATGTGCTGATTTGTTTTGTTCATATTAATTTTTCATGCACTTACACCTCAACACACAGTCTTTACTTTTTCAGTATATTACAGTATATTAGATAAAAAGAAATTGGAATTTCATCTTTCCAAACACATTCACCTTACAGTTTTTAGTTACTTTCATAGTCTCTTTTACCACCCAATAGAGTGCTATATTTTCTAAGAGGATATATATGTTAGCCCCACTTCAATTAAGTCCATCTGTAATTTAAAAAGCAAGGATTTATGCTAATGAGTCACCAAAGAAACCACGACAATAGCTCCCAAAAGTAGACTACTTGATTTTTTCTATCTGAAAGGTGTAGGCTCTGGCATAAATATGCACAAACAATGAAAATCCTAAGTGTTGTCTTGCTAGGAAAACTGGCAAGTCAATCTGAGTGAGGCAGAGAAATTTTTAACCTTAGTGTGGGTAGATTATGCATATCTTTTTTTTCTTTGCCTAAGGATTTTGTAGATGTTTCTCTGTCCTTTTTGAGTATTAAAAATAAATTGTTTTAATTGCATTTTATTTAAATCTAGGATGAGCTTGGTGTGGCTTAGTAGGCATAGCAAAGCCCTTCTCTGTGTAGTCTGAGTGGATTGTGGAGACTGAAGGGACCTGAAGTGCTGCAGTTTCTCAGCACATCCTCTGCCCTGAGCCTCAAGTGTGATTCACCCAAGAACTCCAATAATGAATTGCTGTTTCAGTTGCATGAGCCAGCGAATGAGCTGATGCTTCCAGGATGGGTGGGTGCAGGTTTTTTCCAAATGACTCTTAAAACAAAATAAAAAGAACTGTTAAGTTTTTAGCATGGAGATATCTAGATACTTACTTGATTGATGAAGGGCAATAATATTCCGAACAAGTGACTTGGTAGTCACTTATATACCTTCATAATTTTCTGGGCATCAGTCAAGTTCAGACCTGTGACAGGGATGACATCAACAGCACTATCCTGGATTTTCTGTCAAATCAGTCTACCTCTGATGGGACTGTTAACTGGCCCTCACTAGATTCTCACCTGTGCGTTGAAAACCTCAGTGCTCCTCAGCAATATCTTGAACATCTTTGTAAATGTGGTGTAATGCTTTCACATCCATGGATGTGTCTGCTGCAGCGGGAAGCAAGGGCCGGAGTTTTTGGAATTGCCGAAATGCAGTGAATGAAACATCTTAATGATTATCCAATCTATTTCTCAGCACCAAGTTAAATAAATTGTGTGATGGCATCATTCAGGTATTCATTCTCATGTTGTCATTCAGCCAGAGGAGATACATTGTTCTTGATGGTTATTTGTCACAGTCAACAAAGCAGGAAATCGTTAGAACAAAAGTCTGAATCTTTAGGTGTGAAGCACATTACTGCAGAAGGTACAGTCACAAACAAGTAGGAATTACAGTGTTCTGAGTTTACTTATCATCAGGTTACAGTTAAAGGAATTTGGGACAAATCAGTGGACCTCTCTGGAAGGATTTTACGTAATTTAAAGGTGATGTATAAAGATGAGAGTGACCTGGATTGCCTGGATTCAGTTAAGGAAAAAACTAAAGCCAACTGCAAAATGAAATTTCCAGCAGTAAGGAAAGCTACAGGCTCTTTGTCTAGAATGAGACTTCTCTTCTGTGTGGTAGATACTGCCTCCCATTTTATTCCTATTTTAAACGTCATAGTCAAAAACTGAGAGCAAATGTGGAAAATACTTACAGAGCTCACATATCTGCAGATTTTTATTCTGTGGTAAATTCAATTACTCAAAAGGAGGCTTGAGAGGCAGGAAGGTAGTCAGCTACTTCTAAGTGCTTAGTTTTGTCTCTTGGTAAAATTACATAGTGATTTTATAATAAAGGAACTATGTCAGTGTAGCACTTATCTATTTAATAAATTTGATTGTGAGCTTAAGCCACACTGACCTACAAAATGTCAGATTTTACTTACCATTTTAAATTTTCTGTGCTATTATTCTGTTTATTAACATTATCCAGGTTCCCCTCCTGGCAATGCCATTCATCTTGGTCTCACATGTGCTAAAATGGAAGCTTGGTGAGATATGTCTTGAAGGTGTATTTATTTTGTATGGGCAGAATACCTTTTACTTTGCTATGGTGATGCACTAGTGTGACTTGTATCTGTAGGAATTCCTGTGTCACAGTTACTGACAAAGGATTTGGATTTGTAAACTGTCAGAGGGAAAAAATGCACTTTTTCTTCATAATCAATTTGGTACAATCAGTTAAGAGTACTGGATTTTTTGAAAACAGGTCTTTGTAACTGAAACAAATTTCTACTCTTATAATGGATGTGGTTTCATTTTGGAAAGCATATAAGCTTTCAGGTGAACCATGGCTGACTTATTTTCTATGCTAAAAATTAACCATTTTTGTGTACTTTCACAATGATAATATTTACCTTTGAGTCTAAGACTGCTTTTGTTCTGAATGGCTAAAATCCTAAACTTTACAGACTTAGGGGAACAATCTGGTAATGACAAGAAGCTATGCAGGGATTAAGTTGTAGAAAAAAAGAAGCTGAAAACCCACTCTGAAATGAGGTGGGTTTTTTTTCTCCTATACCTTTCTCCTCACCAAGCAAACTAGAAAAATGACAGAAGGCAACAAAATAAGACTGAATGCTGTGGAAAAACACAGGAAACTTTGTGAGAAGGTAGTCTCAAACACATGGTTAAGGGTAAAAAGTAGGGTATTGTTAAAAAAGATGTAGTGTAATAATGGGTAACAAAACCACAGTTGAGATTTCACCAGAATATTTCACTTTTGGTAAGGGTGTTCTGTTGTCTATTTGTATACACCTTAATTCTATTATTATGTTTTGTAGAAATGTCTCCATTTTAGGATAAAAATCAGCATTTTATAAGGGAAGGTTTAACTCTTGTACAGCTAACAAAATGTGAAAAAGCAATGAGAAAAATTAATGAATTGCATGATAAAGGTAAAAGGAAAATACTAGTCAAAATAAAATTGAAACACTGTAGTTTTTAATAGTGTGAGGACTCCTAAATTGCTTCCACAGGCCACTACTGGCAGACTGGATTTTTTCAGAGTCATCTAAAACTGACTGAGACAGCATAGCTGGGAATACATTTTACATGAAAAGTCTTGCATTTCTGAGATGTGTTCAGGCCTCATCTGACAGTGAGCGTTTTTTGTCCTTTCTGTCTTCCAAAGGCTATTCATTAAATTACACTTCCCTGCCTTTTCACTTAGAATCTGTACCTTCCTCAGTATCACTTGGTTAAAGTATAGTCTGAGCAACCACAATCAGTATAAGCATGACATTTTGTTTTCATATGCCATTGATGCTTGACATACTTCTCTTCAATATAGTTTTGTCTTTCTGTGTAAGTTATGGTTTATTTAAAAAAAAAAAAAAAACAAACACCAAACTCCAAACTTTTTGCTATTCTAAGTTCCTGTATGTCCTGGGGTGAGTTCGCTGCCTCTGGTGCTTGGTTCAGAGCTGAATGGTTGCCCCACAGCTACCTCCTCATGTGCCCCAGCACTTAACTTTTCCCAGCCAGGCCAGTCTTTGCCTGCCCATAGTTACTTTTTCCACAAATTTGGTGTTTCAGTGTGACTTTGTAGACAATCTTGGCTTCATGAGCTAATACCACTACAGTTACCTTGGTACCTTGCAAGATGAAATCTACCCTGAAATCTACCCTGTACTCTCCTTTTCTGCAGAACTTGTCTATTTTCCACGTAACTCTCCCCCAATGATCTGTAAAATCCTGCCACTCTTCAGCTTCTTGCATTATCTTTGTCATCTAGCAGTTTTCTTATGTCCAGTAGTTTTTCACATCCTGTTTATTCAGCTTAATCTGGTCATCTGCTTGCAACCCTGATGGGATCCAACTTGCTGGTTGCATGAGTCGATTCTCCTGGTGTCTCTCCGGTGCCTGCTGGAGTGAATGCTTAGAGAAGCCTTTGTCCCCACATATGAAAATTGTTGAAAAATTGTGTCAGGCTGCTCTGCTGCCTTCACACCTCCTTCCAATCTTGTCTTGGTTGTTCCTGTGGCCATTGTTAGCTCAGCTCAGACACTGGGACAGAGACCTGCACCATTGTGCTTTTTATCTTGTACATCCGCCTGCAGAGGGTCTTTCCTTGCTCCTGTCTCTGTCTTTTAAAGGGTTTCATGACAGAAGCTGAGATAGGGGTGCAGTCTGTTAGTGAAAGAAAAGAGTTGCTTACTATCTTTTTTCCATCAGCATGCCAGCGTTTGTCAGCTAAAGCACTGACACCATCAGTGCTGGCAGCGTATTATCTCTTGTAATTGTCTCCCACAACAGAAAAGATGGTCAGCCTGCAGGGGCAAGGGCCTATTGATCCCAGTAGTTCTTTATCCCAGTAGTTCTGCCTCAAGAGGCAGTCAGTAGGTCAACATCTTAATTTTAAGGCTTTGGGTTGGAGTTTAGTTTAGATATTTGGTGGGTTTTTTAAATATTTGTCAGAGATGATTTTCTGGGAGAAAGCATGTGTACATTGGTTGGTAGGGAGCCTTCAGCTTCTTGCATTATCATTACCATTATTAGACAGAATAAAATTGTATTTATTACAATAATTGGACTCCCTTTCATGGTTTTGCAAAACCAGGGTGCTGCTGAACGGTGTGTAAGTCAAAATTGATTGATTTTCCTTCAATCTAAGTGAAGATAATTTGGGGGTTTAAACCTTAACAGGCTCATTATACATTCTAGGCATTTCAGTAAGGCATTCATGACTTCACATTCCAAAGTGTAATTCATTCCCCCATTATTATTCATGGTTGTGCGTTTTTTGAAGATTATACAATATGGTCATAAAAAATTAAACCTTTGACATTCTCATGTAGGGATTGCTGAAGTTCACCTGCCTTCCCTTTGAAAGAGGTTGCTGTACTTAAATCCTAAAGAGACAGGAAATAGGCAGTTTTGTTTGGGATGAAGATCATATGATTGACCTCTTTTTTAATAAAGCAACAGCTTGATATAATTAATAGTTTTGGGCTCCAGAGCTTCATTTGTAACCCACAACCAACTATGTGACAGTAAGCATGTCACGTAACCAACGTGTCCTACTTTCACCATCTGTGAGACACTTTGAAAAGTCATGGAAAGCTGAATCATAGGTCTTTTCCATATCTATTAGGTCATCCAACTGTTCGTCTGCCAGTAGAAGATTGTTTCCTACATCCACCGGTGTTTTTCCAGTGTGGATTCTGTCCTCTAAGTGATTGGGCTTCCACTAGTACCTTTGGGATCTGATTTTACAGACTCCTAAACCTCATTGTGAGGAAGCTGTCTGGCATTCATAAGAAGATATTTTTGTTGTTGTTAATATAATTTAGTTCTTTGTCTTTTGTCCCATTACTAGAGACTTGCTTATAGTTTTAAGACACATGAAATTCATGCAACACCTTAAAGATCTAGATAAAACACAACTCTCTGTAAGGTATCTTACCTGTAGAAGAAAGGACAACATAAGGTTTCGAGATGCAAGGTATGACCTTGTATAAGAAAGCAAGCTACTTAGTTCTTCCTGAAATTGCATCTAGGGAAGTGTGCAGACTGCTCCAGATTTAGGGCAAAAAACAGATAGAACATGGAACTTAACAGTGGAGCAGAATGTAAAGTGAAGTTGTTGGAATAGGTTTCAAGGATGGCTAAGTAGGGAAAAAGTAACAAATATAATATAGTTGCTGAATATGAAAGCTATCAGAATAACTTTCTTCATACAGAACTTTCCATTTTTCAGAATTATGAATGTGTGGAAGTTATTTGAGTTCTGCATAACAGTAGTTAGACTCTTAAAATGGCCATCTGGGAAACAACTGGTATGTAACATGATTTTTTGTTGCAGTGCCCTCCGAGGAAAAAAACCAATATTTAGTTAATTCAATTGATATAGTTAATAGGGCATTTTGTAATATAACATATATAAAGCATGTGTCTTAAAATAGTGAGAAATCTGTCATGGGGGCAAGTTTCATGAAATATTTGGCTTTTAACAAAACCCACTTGTCGCAGGATTTTCAGTCCTCTATTTCAGCCGCCAGTGGAGACACTTAAGTCCAGGAATGCAAAGTGCATGTGTAGTCAGTCACTTTAGAAAAGAGATTTTTTTTTTTTTCTCCTCAATTTCATTGTCATAAACTTCTATATATCCAAGTATGTTAGTAAGTTCTGATGTAACTAGTCTAAGTGAGGTGTTTAAAACCTTCCGAAGTTTTTTTGTCGCACAACAATATGGGCAATTGAAATACTTCTGTAAATAAAACCACCCTTCTGCTTACTTTGTTATTGAAAAAATCTCTTGCCTTCAGCAATAGTAGATAGTCAGATTAGGTATCAGATAGTGTTTTGGAAAAGTCAGTAATTGTACTGTGTTTACATACACACCAAAAAAGTCTTCATATAACAAACTGGTTTTCTTCCTTTAAGAGATCACATTGGTACCATGGTTAGAATGTTTATGAAGAAGGTGAACCTTAGAAAAACTTCCTAAAGTCTGATCATATGAAGAATAAATGTATCTTTCATCTACAGGAAATAAAACCAGATGAAGTTACCAGACTCGCTCTTAGGACTGAAGTTAATTTTGAAAGTGTCTGCAGAAAGGTAAGTCTTGCTGGTTTGGTTTTTTTCTTTCCCATGCTTCTGTGAGTGTGAGAGCACTCCTTAGGAGAAGATGCATATGTGGTTGTGGGTACATGCATTTTGCACAGAGTGCTCTGGGTGTTGTATTGCATCTTCATTGTAGATCTTTCTTTTCTAAGGAGGTTTTATGCAGTAGGACATACCTACGAAAAACTGCACGTCTGTGCAAGTGGCTTGTCTGGTGGGCTAATCCCTAGTAATTGGAACAAAATACCAGGAAGCAAAGTAGTGATTTCTTAGTTTATAAATAGATTTGTTTTGTTTTTATGGTACATATACAGTTAGTATAAATAATTTGGGCTTTCAACAATGGTTGGAAAAAAGTTCTCAATACTGTTAAATGCAGAGATAAGTTTCCACACGTGAACAAAACATGGCAAACATTAGCTTGAAATAAAGGTGAAATTTTAACACCTCTTTGGCTCATTAGTTTCAGTGTAATATTTCTCTTGAAGCCTGATGATGGTATGTTATTAAATATTAACTGTCTGACTAGTGATGTCTGTAACAGATGAAATGAAGACATAGCAATGGGAAGAAGCATGTTGAAGTAAGCAGCTGAGGCTGAGAGCAGTACCATTTCAAGGGACATGTTGCAGAAGTGATGCCAGAAAGCAATTCTGAGTTTAAAAATCTCAGTACATGAAATTGTATGTTTTCTTTCACATTATTCTAAACTCCTATGGGTGGTCCACTGTGGAAGTCTGACATTTGAAATGTTTGTAATCCAAAAGCTAAGTTTTAATGTAGAATTGGGTCATTTACTTCTATAATGGCATCATTAGCTTGTAATATAACTATGCTGTTGCATATTACAGTCATGTGTGATCTAGTCCAGTTATTAGCACAGTGTGCAGCAAGATTTTGAATGTTTCATGTCAGCAAAATCAAGGTAATAGGAAAATACTATAGGAATTTGGTATTTCTGGCACAGTGGTTGCATAGAAGCATCTTACAGCCTTTCCTTCTCCTCATGATAGAATAGAGTAAGGGAAAGGTCACAGATATACTGACATGGAGCTAAAAAGCAGCATTCTTCTTTTAAATTTATTTGACCAAGATTTTCCAGTCTGAAGGTGAGCTAGTCAGAAACTGGTTACTATAATGTTAGAAATAGTGCAGAAGTGAAGATTCTGGATGTGTGAGGACATGTGGAGAGGGATTTCATTCTTGAAGAGGGATGCTAAATTCAAACAGTGACGTTTTGTCATTTCCCATAGGAAATTCTCCTGCCAAAATTTCAAATGTATCAGGCTTGTCTGGTTTCATAAAGTGTAAGAGACCCAAAACTTAATTACTGATGCTATTGTTTTTAAGGAGTTTATAGGTTTACAGTTGGAATTTTATTTTCTAAGAGGACAGTTTTATTGTCAAGAATGCCAAAGTAATATAATTAAACTTACTTGTTTATTTTGTCCCACTATTTTTATATATTCATAGTCATGACTGATGGTGTGCTTCCCATATTTACTGACAATAGGCTTTAATTTAGCATTAATTTTTGAAAACATATAATACAGGTATCTTTATGGAATTGTTCTGGGGGTTTGATCTGGTTTTGTTTCTTTTACTTTCTGCTCCTGGTCCTGTTTTTCAGGGCTGTGAAAGTCTGTTAATGTCGTATTTGGGAGTGGATGGAACTCGTGTTTCAAATCAAATTTATGGATTGATGCTGATGCTTTTTTAAACTCATAGAAGCTTTTTAACCTCACTGCAATAGAAGAATATGTACAATTAATTAGTACAGGACTACTGACAAGTGGTGGCTTTGCCATCATAACTTTATTGCTTGTTATTGGTTGGCCACAGAATATACTGATCTTAAGAAGGCATCCTTTCTGTGCTTCAACAAAAGTTAGTTTTCCAATATGCTATCTCTTATTTTCCCACAGTTAGCTATTAAATGTACAATAAAAAAAATTGTCTTCTATCTCTAGCAATATTCTGTAGTCTCATGAGATGCAGACCACACTGTTTACCTTTTCATTAACTCGAGTTTCAAAATAATTGAAGGAAAACATCCCGTGGCTGTTTTCATTGTCAAAATGGGTTTGTTTTCATTGACAAAAGGCAATCTGCTTTTAATTCACTCTGGAATGCTGAATATTAGTTTTGCATAGTGGTCATGTAGTCAAGATACTTTCTTCTTTCTTTAATTTCTTCTGCCCACTGCGATTTTATGTTCCATTACTGTTTCCCCAGTATTTTTCATAAGGTAAGCATACTTTTCTCTTTAAAAACTTTGCACAGATTTCAGTCGAGTACAATAAAATTGTGCTAAGTGTTTAGCAAGTGGCAGTTCACTGTGAGCTCCTGTGATTTACCTTTCCATATAGCTATACTGATGGTTGCTAATAAGCAGATCAGATTTATCATATTTGTAGTGTGAGTTGGCAAAGAGTCACCAGACACAAGATTTCTGCCTTTCTAAATTTATAAAAGCTTTACAGGGTTTACCATGTTGTGGTAAGACAAGAAAAAACAGGTGAAGAGTTCTTTGTGCACCTCTGCTCAAGTATTTTTAATCCATTTTAATATTGCTGCAGCTGGCACCATTGCTATCAACAGGTGATAAATATTGTTGTAGAAATTGTAATAAATGCTACCATGCAACTCTGACTGTTCTTTATGTAGTTGGTGCTAGTTACAGCGGTTGAAAAATGGGGCCTGTATTTTTCAGGTTTTGACTTAAGTCTTTGTGCAGCTTCTGTACATAGTTGTACATTGTCTGCAACAAATGTATTTACTAGATATTAGTAAAATAAAAAAAAATGTGGTAGAGCTATTGTCTTATTTTTACAAAAACTCGTATTTGCAGCTTTGATGGCATTTTGTGCTCCAGCACACTGAAGTTGTAAATTCGAAGCTAACCCTTAAAATGCTGTTCATTGCAAGCAGAAAACCAAATTGGGAACTGACAAAGGTCTTAACTGTTATCTTCAACTTTTTGCTAACATAGATTTAAGGTAATTTAGATTCTTTAAGATAGGCAGGATAGATAGGTTAATACATATAAATGCTTTTCCAGTATTAGGAACTTTTATATATAATCTGTGCTGTTTGGTCAGAAAAGGGTACACGGGTCCACCTGTGAACACCTTCCTCATAACCGCAGTTGTTTTTTTTGCCTTTGCACTAATGCTAACAGATAATGAGTAACTTTTTGTAGCATCTTGTTTAGACTTCCTTCCAGTAAGTTTTTGGTGTATAGCACATGAGGAAAAAAAAATCCATTTGTTTCAAACACTGAGAATGACAGAATTCTGCTCCAGCGTAATGGAACTCTCTACTACAAAGAGTGATACAGAGTGTCATCTTGCCTTAAGTCAAAATACTTATTTTTTTCTAAATAATAAAATCTATGTCCTTCAAAATCCAATGACTTTCAAATTTTTGGGCGGATAATTGAAACTAAAATGAACTATTGTATTTTTCTATGAGTGAAGAATAGATCACCTGTATGTGTTATTATCAGAGATTGAATTGAGCACATGCTTCTGACATGCAGAAATATCAACAAATATTCACAGATGATAAATGCCACCTCTATGTTTTGCTTCCAGATACAATCTTCACATAACCTTAGTAACATAGTTTTCCTTTTTTTAACACTGATCTATAATCTGTGGGCCTTGAGAAGAACACCCTTTTTCTACTAAGTCTTGTATTTTCACCCATTGCTCAAATCCTGCTGTGTTTGAATCATGCAATGCTTGTCTGGAAAGAGGATTCTGCACAGCAAATTTTGAGTATATTATGATTCTCAAACTGTTTTGGAGCCATGCCATGCCACATGCCTCTGAGTCTCAAGATTACTGAAAAACTTGCTCCAGTTTCTAAGTGTGTTGAGAAAATTTTTTTGTAGACCAGAAATGTAAGTCATCACTAGCTCTTAGATCTTTCTTTTTTTCCTTTTGCTAATGTAAGGTCTGGCGAGCTTATTTTGGATTGCTTCATGTTCAGGAACCAACTTTGTCTTGTTTGGAATTTAAAAGGAATTCAGAGACTTTAGAAATGGGATCTCGGGCAGCTCAGGCACAGCAACTGGCTGCACAGTATGATTTTGATCATTAAAAATCTAAGCTGATGAGGATGGCTAGGCTTAACGTGACAGTAACATGACATTAGTTGACATTAGTGCTGTGTGACTTCAGGTCCAGATATTTTTAATAGATGCCCAAACACTTACACGTTACAGTTCTGGGGATTATTTCAAGGGTGAGTGAATTTAATATCTGTGGCACTTCACCTATGTGGCTTAAATGAATTTGGGGTTGGAGAAACAAATAAAATACTAACAGGAGTAAGAAACGGTTTTCTATGATTTATCAAATAACACTTTTACTGATTCACATATGAAAAGACCCTGTTTCATCTTCCAAATTTCTTGAATTCACTGGATCTCTGGTGCAAGAAGTGATTGGGCAAGACGGGCATGAGAAAGACATAGAAATGAGTTTCTGTCCAGGACAGACAGGAAGAAAAAGGATGCTATATTACAGGGCTGATTAATTATGTATTAACTTTATTTCCTTCAAAATAGTGTTTCAGTCACATTATCAAAATATCATTTCTCATATTTGTGTCCTCTTAAAACTATGCAGATGGTGGCCTGAGATTAGTCTAGGAATCTACAAGCTCTCTGTCCTCACCAACCAAAAAAAGATCAAGGGTGAAGTAGTCACAGTGCTTGTTTTGGGTTTTGTTCTTCTCTGTAGATTTATATTGAAAACATTTTTCACAGCAACAGTTTGTGAAAGGCAGTTTATGAAAGGCTGCTAGCTTTTAGGCATTAATTAACAGAGAGCAAGTAATTAATTGGAGCATCAGATTTCCCAGAGTATCTCACTAGATGGTAGTCTTTGGTTGCAAGATGTTGTTTTATTGAGTACACTTATTTATTAAGGAAATTTTAAACTTGATACTGCTATATTCTTGAATTGCGTGGCAGGGAAAGAAGGATGTAATTTCTGAATCAAGTTGAATTTTTCATTAAACAAATCTGCATGCATAGGGAAACAGTCATATCTGTATTTTCTAATTTTGAAAAAATACAGAAGTTTCTATTTTAACTGACAATCCACAAGTATGCTTGTGATCTTTGCCTTCATTTATTTTAAAAATATACTACCTAGTTGAAAATATTTTAAAAAGCCCCTCTGTATTCATCGCAGATTTAATATGAGGAAATGCACTAAATCATAAAAAGGGCTTCTAAAAAGTGCCTTTTGCATTTTAATTGAAGACTTGCTGTTAGCTTCAAAGGCTTTGAATCAGGCACAAAATAGTTGCTGTCTTTTATGTGATGTTTAGGGGATTTCTTCACAAACTCCTCTCTTCTTCTCCCCTCAGCCCTCTTGAAGGATTCTAGTGACTACACAGACATACTGATTAGGATAGATGTTATTATTTATATAAAACTTCTGTTTCTCTTGTTAGTGCCTTTAATAGTAAACAGTTATGTACATGGATTTTTGATATTGCTTATGAAAATACTTTGTTTGCCATCTGTAAACCATAGAGACAAGACTACTGAATCATCTTCTGTGTAATGCTGATGTGATAGTCCATAAGCCCTGTATTATATGCTTACCATTAACACTTTGCAGTTTTGTCGTTTGATTTTGGCTACATGGGAACAAATGACTGGTGTTTTTCAGGAACCCGTGAAACACTTCGTTCTCCCTTTTATCTAAATTCTGGATGTTACACTGTAATGATTTAATAGCTTAATGGTTGCCTACCTGGACTTGGTTGACAATCTCCATCTTGCTCCCCTCCCCCTTCTCTAGAAGTACTAAATATTTGAAACATTGTTATCTTACTTCCTTTTGCTCCAGAAGGAATGTATTGCCTTTTAGGTACATGGATGTTTCCATTCCCTAAAAATGTGTATATGCTGAAAATAGTAAAATATTAGTATTCCATTTATTGTGATACATGTTAAAGTGCTACCTTCCCCTCTTACTTCAGTATGAAACAATAGATATTCATTTACATATTAGATGCTAGATAGTACTTTACTCTCTGTAAGAGCTGCATCTGTAAACACATTATATTTCTTGGAAATATATTACATTGACTTAATAGTACAATTTCCTGCATCGTAGACTAAAATAATTGGCTTGATGCTGGGAATCAGTGTTGCAGAGTTGAATTCTTTTTGTTCAGAGTATTTTGATTCTGTTTGAATTAAAGTTTCACTGAATGTATGAAGCCACTGTTTCCTGAGAATTTTCCATGTCAAACATCAGATGTTAATGTTAAAAAGGAATGTCTGTGGTCTTTCATAGACTACTGATGAAGTGAAGAATTTTGCATCCATTGATGAATATCACATTGAGGCGTAAATACTTTGTGTGTGACTGATTGCTCTTTGTTTTCTTTTCCTGAAGGTTCCTCATCTTCCAAATTTGATCCCCTCAACTGCAAGCTGATTAGCATGGCTTTTATATATACTTTTTGTATATATTTGTATTTTAGAGCTTAGAATCCATTGCTGTGGCTGCAACTGAAGTTTTATGTCAGTATAAAACTTAAGTGTTGATTTTTGACAAATCTTTCTCCAGTCTTCTCCCGCCTACTTCTCTACAGATTGTCTGTCTGTCTGCTGTTGCGGCCAGGATCAATCTATCTCCAGGCTTCCAGTGACAGAGTACAGGCTCCTGTGTATTAGGTTCTGTCCATCACATTCCCATCTGTGGTCAGCCATTCCTTCCCCCCACCACACTCTTCCCTTTACTGTCTCTGGAGCAATTTGTAGCTCTCTTCTCCATTAGCCCCTTTGCATTCAAACTAGGCTACCACACATGTGCCACTGTAGTATCACTGTTTGAGAGCAAGGTGGTAAACTAGACCAAAGTTAGCATCATCTTCAACAACAGAGTAGCAATTGCAGTGCTCTCAGTTTAACCACAACTTCAATTTTGTTCATTCTGGAAAGAATATTTTTTTAAGTTTAATGTTGAAACAAGCTGCTGGTAACTTTTGCAATTTTTCACAGAGGTGTTGGTTATCTTTGACACAAAAAGGCTTTCTGCTTACAAATTTTAAATTGATAGTCCAGGTATCTTTCTACCACTCATTTGCATTCCTGTGAAGCTGTATTTCTTAATTTTGTTGCCTGGTTCAACTGCCTGTTCAAGTTTATTAAAGTACAGCCCTGTCCCTAGATCAGGCTCAAACTCAAAAGTGATATGATCGCCTTTGATTTGAATATGCTTATTTCGTTTATTTGATGTGTCACACCAGAACGTGGGCAGGCATATTATTATCAGTAAAACTCAGAGGAAGTTGATTCACATTTTTGTGAATAATACTTGTCTTTGAGTATCTAGGTAATTCAGACACAATAAACAGGCTTGCAAGATTATAAATGGATGAAAAGGTGAGTGGTAAGGGCAGTGCTTTTAAGATAGGATGTGCCTGCGGTAGTGATGTTGTAATGCTTGTTGCTGCACATGCACATGGCTGTTAAGTCCCAGAAAGATTTATATCACAGCACTCACGAAAGACAAGCAACTCACAACTTTCATTCTTATTTTAATTGAGTATTTTAGTGATGTGTGTCTTTCTGGGTATGAGCTATCATTGGAACGGTAGAGGAAAATATTAGGAGTAGTCTTGTTTCTCTGCTTTCCTTGAAGAAAATACAGGACAGAAGGTGAGGCATAGCAAGAGGTTCTCAAGGTATGGTTCTCAAGGTAGTTGGTTTGGCAACTTTTTTTTTTTTTTTTTAAGTTAAGGAAGGCCAAGTTACTGATGTCCACAATTTCCTTCTCCATAATACTGTTCAGGCTTGCATACCATGCCTAAGAGGCAGAATCTCAATGCATGGGTGAGAGTATGTTATAAAAATGAGACATGTAGGTATTTGGAGTACCTTTGGGGCCAGAGAAAGCTGGACAGGAAGGATGACCTCAGCGTAATCAAAATTGCACTGAAAACTTTAGAGGACATAAAGGAATACTTAAAAGCACAGGGAAGGTTATATGCATGGATATCGTATTTACAATGACATGACATACAGGGAGCATGTAGCTACTTTTCAGGATATTTCTTAAAGGCCAAGGACAGAACATCTTCATCCAATAAATAATGAAGGTAAATCAAACTGCCTACAGTGCTAGTTGACTGACACCTCCAATACTAAGCTACAGGGAAAGCGTGTAAGTTATGAATGCTTCCATACTAATCCTTGCAGCCAAAAAAAAATAATGATGGGAATCTGTAATACCTCACCACAGATGAAATAGATATCCTCCTTCCACCAGGTCTCCAAGATAATTTATGAAATTTGCCATCTTTACAGGGATAATGGAAGTTCCAACTGTCATAAAAGTTTGGTACCTAGTAATGTGCTACAGCATCCTATCAGAAAATGTTAAATGAGATTAGAGAAGCTACAAATCTAGGAGAGATAACAATAGTGAGAATTTTCAATTACCCTTAATTCATATGGGCACTAAAGACAGAATCTAGAGTTGCGTCCTTTATGTATCCACCAGGAAAGTAATCAGTTCGTAAAGTTGATTCACATGAAGGGGCAGGGGAGAAGGATATGTACAACCAAGTGAGAAAGCAAAATATTTTCTCTCAAAGGGTGTTTGGGTATTGGAATGGGCTCTCCAGAGAAGTGGTTACAGCACCAAGCCTGACACAGTTCAAGAAGTGTTTGGATGATACTCTCAGGCACATGGTGTGACTCTTGGGATTGGTCCTGTGCAGGACTAAGGATTGGACTCAGTGATCCTTGTGGGTCTCTTCCAGCTCTGCATATTCTGTGATTTTGCTATCTGTAAATCCTCTAAATGTTGGTACTCACTGAACAATTTTGACAAAGGTTCATGGAGCTGTTTTAAGAGAATTAACTTCCAGCAGGGCTTTTTTGTGTGTGTATGTCAGAAACAAAGATCAGTGTACCTTTGAGGGAAAAATGGCCATAGCTTATTACCTCTTAATCTTGTTTTGAGAAGTATCATACAGTTGGTGCTCTGTGATAGCGTGCTCAGTGAATGCACTTCTATCTAGAAGTTAAGTGCAAGGAGAGAGAGAGAATTTACATGAGTTGAAACATTTTAGTTGCTTGGAGAACTTAAAATGTTAAGATGTCTTTAATGTTATATAAACAATTGTAATGACTTGTGTTAAAGACTGAAAGTTACTCATGCATTACTAATTAGAAAGGCTCTTTCTGTATATTTGTTTTGTGATGTGACTCAGATTTGCATTGCAAAATCAGAAAAAAAAGTAAATCTGACATTCCTGATACTTCTAAAAATGAAAAACAGCTGGTACTGTATTTTGCTCCTTTTACTTTTATAAATGAAACTCTCTCAGTTTTTCATTATGTATCATATAAAAAATAAAGTGCAATATCTTTCTGATTTCTGCCCCTCTTTCCTATGCAGATCAGTTTTTAAAGTTCTGCAACTCAGAATTAAGAATGTGATACTTATAATTTTTTTTTTAAAAAAACAGAAAAGAAAAAAAGGATAAGTCATGGAATTAGGAGGGCTCTTTCAGCTCAACATGAAGCCCATCAGTCTCTTAACGCTGGAAAAGTAGATGAAAAGTGCTAGAGCCACTACTGCTTGAACTTTTAATAACTTGACTGTAGAAGGAGAAAAATCTGATGTTCTTGAATTATTGAAATTCTGTTTAGAAAAATTCTCATCTCTTGGGATGTCAATGAACATAGCTACTAAGACCATCAATATTAAAAAGGTAGAGCTTGGTAAAATGAGAGCATAAGTTTACAGCACATTGTCCCTCTATAGTAGACAAGAGATAATAGACAAGTCCCTCTATTGGGAGACAAGAGAAAGTTGGAGGTAACCAGTCACTTAGTGGAAGTACACCAGCATTAAATTTAAAGGGTGATGGTTTAGTTTCTCTTGAGTTTGGAATGTGAGAACTGCCATAGGCATTAGGAAATCTCTGCGTGCAAAAATTAAGTAATAATAATGTAGTGGCCTTGAAGATCCCCAAGAGCCTTTAAGCATAAAGGCTCTGTGTGCCATATAGTGAAATACCTGCTGTTAAATCTGAAACATCCATGATTTCCATTTGTTTTACCTCTATCATCTACTGATATGTTCAAGTAGTATCAGGGTTTACATATATATCTGACATGTGTTTATCATTAGAGTAGGTTTCAAATGCATTGAGTCAATAGACTTAATGATGGAAAATATACATTTTGGTGCCAAAGAACTAGAGTATTTATCTCAGATATTTTAATAGTTTTTCAGTGAACTGAATTTGTATTTCCATTGTCTTTTTCAGAAAAAGTCTGAAAAACATACATATTAAAAAAAAAGAATCTGTTTTCAATTGTGCACATAAACTGCAGTGTGGTATACCAAGAAATGCTGTCTTGTTTTGAGTACCATGTGATAACATGGCCTGCCCCTGCTTAGTGTGTGCAGTGTTCGTGAAGTCTTCAAGTTGTCTGTGCCTCCAAATCCTTGGCTTTCATATTCAGTTCATTCAACAGTGCTCTGAGCAGAAATACGTCTCTCCCAAGAGCTTTATCTGAAAACAGATAAGATTAGACCTGACAATACTTTAGCTATATATATAGGTGTGTTCCCTGGTGGTAATGCTTGCAAATGTGAGGGTCTGAGCAAGACAGGGTTTATTGGCAGGGATAAGATTTTTTCCTTTGCATTGTAAATGATCTGAAATATACCTGATTAAATTGGAGCTTGTTTTTTAAATGTTAGCTGGTTTTTAAGCTATGTGTCTTTTTAAATTTGAAGATCTCACTATGTCTACTTTCTCTGCTATAAACTTAATTTCATATATGTTTATGCATATGGTGCTCTATCAGGCTGCATCTGATAAGTGATCATGTGAGGTTTGAACATCTGTTTTATAGTGAAATATTTTAAAGCTGTCTCAAAATTACATCCTTCTTAGTTTGGTAGACAGTTTTGTCAGCAGATTGACATTACAAGGCGGGTGGTGGATATCTCAGTTCTGAAATTTTGTTCATCCAAAATATTGTGAACTTTTGGCCCATTAACAGTTTTAAGAACATGGAGCTCATCCCTCTGTCACACTAATTCAGTTGCTACCATGTGCTTCCACTCAATCTTTGAACATGCCCATGGTGCACAGCTGAACCATGGGAGCTCAGGTGAATTTAGGTTGCAGTGACGTCAGAGAATTCTGTTTACTATTCAGTTTGCAGCACTGCCTGTGTGTTGTTGGTCTCCTTTGTGTTTCTGCTCTCTTTTCTACAACAAATAAGTATAAATAATCAATTTTTAATTTTTTCCAAAAAGTGGTTCTTTCAGATTTCATTCTGGTATTAGCCAGCTTAATTCCCTATTCAGAGTTAATAAACAACTACCTATTTTCAGTTTTCAGACCCTCATTTTAGATGACCAGTTGCAAACAAATGATCTGTCAACTTCACTTTTCTGTAAAAGTCAGTTGTGGTTTCAGATCTGATATCTAGTGAGTGTCAAACTAATTTATATGTGATACTTGCTCCAAATTCCGTTATCTTCTCTGAAGACTCTGAATTTTGTGGCAAAGAACTTTCTCTCTGTATTATTCACAGCTGCTGCCTGTTATCTGAGATGTATTTTGAGTCTATTCCCCCTGAAGTACGTCTTTTGTTTCAGGATTTCTATTTCATTGTATTTTGCTTTCCAGTTTAATTTCTCAATATGATTGTCTCTTGTCTTATTTGGGTTGGGATATTTACTTGGTTTTCTTTTGTGGGTTTTGGGTGTTTTTTTTAGTGGCATCAATTTTGCTGTGCTGTGTCCCAAAATTTTTTATTCAGTTTGGCAAGATGCATATATTTTATAGTGATAGAGTCACAATGAATTAGACCACCACAACTGTGAGCTGAGTTATCACAGTGCTCACTTTGTCTTTTTTCATAATGTTGAAAAGTTATTTTTTTTTGTCAGATGCCAAACTGAGAGGATTATAGACACATATTCTTACTAGCCTTGGAAAAACCAAAGAAGTAGCATTTGAGTTTTCCCACAGTCTTTCTGTTTCTGCTTACACCTAGAGTTCACTGTGTTCTCCATGAGGAAATAATTAAGAATCCATGCCTACTTTTTTTCTGGAATTTTTTCTCTGCCTTTTCTTTATTGAAACAATCATAGGAATTATTTTTTGCATAAAGAGAAGAAGGAAAGAATTGTAGAAGATTAAGTACATAATTTGTACTCAGACAGGTCTGGGGTTTATGCCAAGCTCTGCTGTAGATCACTCTGGAAGTTTGGGATGAAACTCTCCATTTTTTATTTGACCATTTCCTAATCTGAAAAATAAGCATTTACCTCAGACTTGTGTGGTTGGCTAAATTAGTTGTGACAGGTTAATCCAAAGAAACTCTATTCATAGACTCTTTTATATTCCAATTAAATATGGTCATCTAACATTTGCAAAGTGCTAGACTTTTTAAAGGGCCTTTAAACTTTTTCAAATGCTTGGATAGTAGGTATTTTTTTATCATGCATGTAGCAAGGAACAGCAAGAAATTTATTTTTGTTTGAATTTATGACATACTTTAAAATTCTTATTTTAAAAGAAGAGGAACAATGATAGAAACATTTTTATACATCTTTTTTATAAAAGACAAGCCACACTTAATGTGGAAGTGAACATGAAGCTAAGTGAACAAATTTATGGGGAAAAGAATAGCTTTGGTCCAGACATTCAAATGAAATCAGGGCGGCGTAAGTACCTTGATAGTATTTAGCAGAATCTCATGCTCCTCTGCGTTGCTAAATTCAACAGTCTGTGGAAGGCAGTGATGCGTTGAGTCAACATTACTACTGGCAGCATAAGGTCAGCTGGATTTTCTAGACTTCTGCCTTCTATTGTGTGCAGTTCTACAGATGAGCAAAAAGGTTGCCCAGGGTGCCCCATGTTGCCGTGAATCTTTAGCTTCAAAATGTTCTTCATAATGTTTGTATGTTGGGTTTACATGACAAGGTTTTGTTAGTGGGGTTGGCTACAGATGTGAAGCTGCTGGCAACTTCTCCTATGTCTGATAGAGGCAGTGCCAGCCATCTCCAAGATGGACTCGCCTCTGGCTAAGGCTGAGCCCATCAGCAGTGATGGCAGCATCTCCAATAACATAGTCAGGAAGGAATAGGGGGGAATGTACAGGAGCAATTGCAGCCACAGAGGAGAGGAGTGGATGCCAGAGCAAGTGGATGCACCCAAAAGAGTCTGTGATACTGTGGGAAACCTGTGCTGGAGCAGGCTTCTGGCGGGACCTGTCACCCCATAGAAGGAGAAGCCCTTATGGGAGTGGGTTAGTTGGCAGGATTTGTGACCTCACAAGGGACCCAGACAGGAGCAGTTCGTGATGAACTGTAGCCTGTGGGAAGCACTCGTGTTGGAGAAGTTCATGGAGGACTGTCTCACATGGGAGGGACCCCACAGTGGAGCAGGGGGAGGGTGTGAGGAGTCCTCCTCCAGAGTAGGAAGGAGTGACAAAGACAACGTGTGATGACCTGACCACAGTCCCTGTTTTCTGTCCCGCTGTACCACTGGGGTGGAGGAGGTAGGAAAAATTGGGAGTGAAGCTGAACATGGGAAGAAGGGAAGGGTGGAGGGAAGGTGTTTTAAGATTTGGTTTTTAGTTCTCAGTACCATACTCTAATTTGATTGACAGTAAATTAGATTAATATTTCCCCAAGTCAAGTCTTGCCTGTCACAGTAGTTGGTGAGTGATCTCTCCATGTCCTTATCTCAACCCATGAACCTTTTGCTGTATTTTCTCTCCCTTGTTCTGCTGAGGAGGAGAGTGATAAAGCAGCTTCTCTGGGCACCTGGCATCCAGCCAAGGTTAACCCACCACAGCTTGAAAGATAAACTAAATATCCAAATATTTTCATGGTTGAATTACCATTATAACATAAAACAATGTAAATTAATATAAACTGTGGCACACATTGAAAAGAATAATTAAAAAGTGTACTTGTGTATCTTGATATTGTAAGAAATTGTTCATTTTTATTTCTGTTGTTCTATCACAAGACATTTTCCTGATGAGTTTTTTGCAAAGGTTTTAGATCTATTAAGACATATTTTAGCTTCAATTGGAAATTTTTCATCAGCCTACTTTAAAAACTCATGTATTGTTCAATTAAAAAAAATTCTGCTGATACTTGGATGATTTCCTGAGATCCATATAAAATTGATTGCTGTAAGAACTTCTCACTTGTTACTAAGCTGTTGTAACTGCTACTTTGTAACACCTGTACATCATTTTGATGTTATGTGAAAACTGGTAAAACTTGAGTGAAAGTGAAGTATTTTTATAGATCTGTCAGGTTTTGTCTATCCATTTCCATGCAGAGTCTGAAGTATTTTGTGCTAGTGTTTCTCTTCTTTGAATACAATGGGATTACTTCCTGTTTTTTCTGTATTTGGGAGAACCACTCTTTTAAAGTCTTGCCACATTTAACAGAGAGCTGTTTTCTACATCCCTGAGCTGACTTGTCACCCCATTATTAAGCTGAGACACAGTCAACAAACAACCTCTTGCTGTGAGATGCTGAGAGACAGCAATGCTGCCATGAACCGTTAACCAGTTGCCTCTCATACCAAAATCTTCACCATGTTTGATGGCCACAGGTCACATAACTGTGTGTCTTACAAACCTAAAGGAAGAGGGAGAACTAGCTGCATCTCACAGTCAGAAAATAACTTTTCTCGAGTGTCTTATTCTAAAGTAGTATGAGGTCATGGTATGGACTTGGGTGGCAGCCATGATTTGGGACGTTCAACCACCCTGTGACTTTACATTAATCATATTTGCTGTTATGAAGGACAGCTGTAATTAGTTAGAGCTCTGCAAAGAACGTGTGGATTAATAGATTTTCTAGTTGTTTGAGGTTGGTTTAGATTTTATTTTTTTTAATAGTTCTTCTCCTAAGATGCTGCAAAGGCTATTGCAATGACATCTTGTTTTGGCCCAGAATTGGGTGTTATTTGTTTTATGCTTCCTCTGGTTAACATTGTCTCTGCCATTTTTTTCCTTAAAATCAGGCTGTTAACATTTGACATTAAACTGCACTTCTAGATAGTTTAGAAACTTGTCTTATATGCTTCAAGGTTATTTTTTTGTGTATACTTGTTAGTGGGGTTTCTGACTGTCTCCATTTGAATGTCATTATTTTAAATAACTGAAATTATCTGAAATGAGAGATGCAGCATCACCAAGCATTATCACCAAGCTATTGGTAGCGCTGTTACCTAGCTGCAGTTCTAGTAGTAGTCTGTATAGTAGTATACTCTTCTAATAGCAGTCTTGTCACAAGAGATCTGTCACAAGGCAATTACCTTTTGCACAAAATACAATTGAAGAATTATGTGCTCTTTCCTATTATTGATTGTAACTATAGGAGAGAGGGTACAAACTGAAGTTGTCTTGAAACAGGAAGATTAATTAGAATGAAGAGATGGTCAGAGGTGTCCATTTAATGTTTCCTAGTTAATCACAGGTTTTTGCCCCTGCATTCTATGAAGCAGGTTCTATCCACACAGCTTCTGCCTGACATTTACATCGTACTGTTAGGTTTTTTTACCCTGTGGACCCTCGGACCCATTCCATACTTCTGAGCCCTGTTCCAGCACATCTCAAAAGTTGCATTGTGAATCTGCTTTTATCTTAGCAAGTTTGTAATGTCTGTTCTCTTCCCAGTCGTTGCCACTTTTTGCAAAGTTTGTCTCCCTTATATGGGGCATGTGTGTATGTTTGATGTCAGTGATGACAGATGTTCTTAATATTATATACAGAAATACTTGCCAAGATAAAAAGATTGAGAAGACTGACTTTCAGGTGTTTCTGCATTTAATTGTTGTGGTTTAACCCCAGCCAGAGCCAAACCCCACCCAGCCACTCTCTCACTCCCACACCAGCAAGATCAGGGAGTGAATGAGAGGGGTAAAAGCCAGAAAACACGTGGGTTGAGATAAAGACAGTTTAGTAAGGAAAGCAAAAGTTACACACACCAGCAAAGCAAAACAAGGAATTAACTGCTTCCCATGGGCAGGCAGGTGTTCAGCCATCCCCAGGAAAGCAGGGCTTCATCACATATAACAGTTACTTGGGAAGACAAAGGCCATCATGCCAAACATGCCCCCTCTTCCTTCTTCCCCACAGATTTATATACTGAGCATTATGTCATATGGTATGGAATATCTCTTTGGTCTGTTTGAGTCACCTGTTCCCAGCTGTGTCTCCTCCCAACCTCCCATGCACCCCCCAACTTCCTTGCCAGCGTGGCAGTACAAAAAGCAGAAGAGGCCTTGGCTCTGTGAGCACTAACATTGCTCAGCAATAACAAAAACATCTCTATATTATCAAACGGTGTTCAGCACAAATCTAAAACACAGCCCCCCACCAGCCACTGTGAAGAAAATTTAACTCTACCTCAGCCAAAACCAGTACAGTAACTGACAGCTTCTCACTGAGAAGTGTGACTGTGCACTGCTCCATTGCTTTGTTCACTTTGCAGCACCTCAGTTGCACACTGAAGGAGGGAGAATGTTCATAAAGAAAGTACTAGTGCATTCTTCCATTAAAAAAAATAGTACAAGAAGTAGCAGGAATATGTCAGAATAAAAGTGTACAATTCTACTATCTAAATAAACATACAGGTGGTGGGAGAAGGGTATTTAGTGCTCATAAAGACAGTTGCTGTTTTATTTTCTCTATTTTCTATGTTTCTATAAGCTTTTATACAGTGGAAAATACTTCAGGAAAAATAAATTGAGCATTGGCTATGCCAAAAAAAAAACCACAGAACAACCAAACCCACATGAAAACATGGGAAATCTTTAAGAATGTGAATGTCATATTGTATGTTTGTTAGCTACTGTCTATCAATGTGAATAGTGTTTGTGAAGTGTTTTGCTATAAGGAAAAAATGTGGTTATTCCATATGGATTGGCCTGTACATACTTAAACCCTTTCTATAAATATTTGAATTAAAGGACACCAGATGTTGCACAGAAGCTGCTGCTGCTTTCCAAACTTCATGGTATATTCTTTCAAAACCCACAGGAAGTAGCTGAGGGAAAAAGTGTATTAATTAAGTTCAGAAATAGATTTTCCAGCTATAGAAAAATCTCCAAAGAAAATAGCATATGATCTTCAGAAATGTGAGCTTTCTGTCCCAAGAATCTGGTGGCAGCATGCAACACTGTCACATGGGGATCAAAATTCAGATTTCGAGTTCTCAGAGCTAGCTTAACCTGAAAGTAAGCCGGTCTGTGACCCTTGGAAATGGACCCATCTTTTAACCTGTCTCCTCTGGCCAGTGTTCACAGTTCTGTAGACTGTCTTCAGAGAATAAATTTTTCCAGTTTTTCTTGACCTGGAGAAACAGCTTTCTAGTAGCAGAGAGTTGAGGGGAAAGGAAAGAACTAGAATTCCCAGATGCTCTGTACTCAAACATGAAATATGGTCTAACATACCCAAAGTATATTTTGTAAGCTCTAAAACTACAGCAAAAGAAATGCCAAATGGGATTTGCTTTGAATAAGATTTACGTTTGCAAACCAGTTAAATGTTTCTGCATTTAGAAATACTGGCTCTGCTGTAGTTGTAGTGCCTTCTGCTTTGTTTCCTTCAGACCAAAGCACTGAAAGTGACTCTCCTGCACTAGTAGTTGTTGGGAAGTGTCCATCTATCTTTATGCAATCAATATATCATTGTTTACACTCTGGGTTGCATGATTCTACTGGAAGAAAATGTACATGCAAACAAGTAACATTCACCACTGAACGCTCCTTTGTGAATGCAGTCAGCTACTTTAAACATCCATTGCTGATGTATGAGGTAGTGTTTGTGGTGTGGTGGTTTGACCCCAGCCAGCAGCTAGGCACCCAGCAGCTGCTTGTTCACCCCTCCCCTTCAGTGTGGGGATAACATCTAAAGAGAAAAAGTGAGAAATCTTGAGACAAAGACAATTCAATAAGTGAATCAAAGTTGTATGTGCAAGCAAAGGAATATAAGGAATTTATTCACTACTTCCCATTGGGAGGCAAATATTGAGCCACATCCTAGACAGCAGGGCTTCATTTCATGTAATGATTACTCAGGAAGACAAATGCCATAACCACAAACATCCCTCCTTTCCTTTTCCTTACCTGGTGCATGCAGGTCAGCTGTACCAGGTGTGTTTCCTTTCCAACCTCTTGTCCACTCCCTGCCTGCATGTTGGGAGGGCAGACTGAGAAAAAGAGGCAGCCTTGATGCTTTGCAAGCACTGCTCAGCAATAACTGAAATACTGATGTGTTACCAACTCTAAAATGTTCAAAAATGGTCACAAATCCACACTTCCCTGGTTCTTTACAAGTATCATAATCTCTTGGTTCAGGTGGCTTCTGCTGTGATAGTTCCTGTAGCATATAGCTCAAACCACAGATAGCAACAATTTAAACATGTATCCATTACAGTGCCAGTAGGAGGAAAGGAGAAAGGTATGTCTTTTCCACTTTCTCCCAAAATAGGCTTTAAGATATCTTCCTGCTAAATTTTGTCTTTTACAAATGTGTTACATCTCCTTTTCCTCCCTTAAAGAAAAAAAACCAACAAAACAACAAACCCTCCCTCCAAAAAAAACCAAAAACAAAACAAAACAAAAAAGCCCACAAACAAATAAACAAAAAACCTACAAGATAAAGCTGTCTTTGGAAAAGTCTTAGGTATTCTCATTTTGTTCTTCAAGCAGAGTGCTGACGAGAAGACCAGAATCTGAAAATGAGAGCTTTTACAATGTGTCATACATGATTTCCAGTATGTAAAAGAGGAGGTCAGAAAGGAAGCAATCCTTTCTTTTCTGTTCTTCAAATTAAAGCAAGAAGATCATATTTATTCTTTGAATCAGCTGGTGGAGTTCCAGTATTCTACCACATCCAGGTTATTTTTCTTTATGGTCATATTAGACCTTGCATCTCAACCACATTTAATGTATATTCCTTCTATACCTGCTGTGTCATTTTTGCCAACTTTTGTGGCATCCATACTGTACTTCTTGCAAGCTGCTGTATTTCTTCAAACAGATGCCTTCTAGCAACATGATATTCTTTGTTCATTGGTTCATGAATTTGCTTTGCACGTGCAAGAAATAGTAAATGTAAAATCAGTGTGCTAGCTCTGAAAGATATGTCTGGTATGCTTTAAAAAAAACCATGTTATCCCTGTTCAGTACCTGAAAAGTATCATATGTTGTACATGTCTGTTACATCTCTATCAACATTTAGACGGTCAGCTTTTTCTCCATTTAGAATGACAGTAATACAGGCAGAATAAAAAATTACTACAGTGTCAAGCTTTCTTCTTGTTCAGTTCATGGTCCAGAATCACATTAATGTACATTGCAGCATAACTGATACAGGCCTGTGTAAGCAATCACCATTCTATTCACTTCATGCCTTTGCATTTTTCTTGTATAGCCAAACTGTACTGCAGCTGAGCGAGCCCTGGCACGACTTGCAACACACCGCACCTTGAAGCCCAGATTTGTTGAACTTAAAGGTATGAAATACTTTAACTTGATTATTACTTCAGTAGCTTACTTGTGTGTTACCTTGTTTCTGCGTATTTCTGACATGAACAAAAGTTAAAAAAAACAAACCAAAACAAGAGCAAACAAACAAAAACCCTAAAAGCATCTGTAATTACTCTTACTAGCTTCAGTGAACCAAATCAAAATCACAGATTTGTGATCATTTATACTAGTTGAAATGGGCTTAATGTGGCAGTATGCAATATGACATTTAAGATAGAGAGTGTTGAACAAACAGGGCTTATAATGGGAACTCTAAAATAATTGAATGGATGTAATGGAGTATTTCTGAATTAAATAGGAATGTAGAAGGATCATTACAACTGGTTTCCAAAGGCAACTAAAAGGTTTTACAGACTACTTTCTTAATGTTCCCCAAAAACTGTCCCCAGAATCCTTAGGGTATCTTTCCTCATTCTTTAGGTTCTCTCTTGTTCTCTTGAACATGAAGTTTTCCACCTAAAATTGATGCTGAAAAGGGTCGAGTCCTAGTAATAATGTCACAAAGTTACTCTTGATTAATAACAGAGCTTATCAAATACCCATTTAATTATATATGACCAATTCATTATTAGTTTGCACACAAAGTAATGCCCTAAGTGAACAGGATTATCAGCTGCAGGTTATTGGCTTAAAGAGAAGTTCACAGTTAAACCCAAGTTTCATAGTGTGTTTCACTGATAATAATTTCAAGGGGTTTTTCCTCACTTTTGTTTATTTACTTGCCCTGTGTGTTCAGTAAATGGTTGATAAGGACATTCAAAATATGCTTGCTTATATTTAACTTACAAAAATGTTTCATTATATAAAAATAACTTACGTAAATTCACATATAGCTGCCACAAAATATTTTTTCTGTCCCTTGTACAGCTGCTGTAAAAGCTTTTAAGGATGCAAGAAAGAACCCAGACAAAGCCACTCCTTTGAAAAAGGCTAAGTCAGAAGAACAACCTAAAGCAGCACAACATTTCAATAGCAACTTGGATGACCAAGCTCCTGAACTAGCTCAAAAACAGCAAGGATGTGAACACAAAACAAAACTGAGTATGAAAATAGAAACTGGCAGGATGGCTGAAGAAGTTTGTGAGAGTCCATCTGAGCAGAAAACTGTGGAAATGAAAAGAGCACATGCTGCAGAAGAATCTTCATTTCAGGCAGTAGAAATGCAAGTAGTCTCTGAGAACAAAACAGAAAAGAAAGTTGGCTATCAAAAAAGAAAAGAAAATATGAGTATGAGCAAATTAAATACAATAAAAGAGGTAATTGATGATAGTGACCAGGAGCATCCTAGTGAAAAGGAATACTTTGATGATAGTACTGAAGAGAGGTTTTATAACGAGTCGTCAGATCCTGACAGTGACAGCAATGATGATTTCTTCATTGGCAAAGTAAAAAGAAAGAAAAAGATAGCAGCTGTTGCTAGTCTTTCTTCAACAAAAGAAAAGGATAGACTTCAGAAAAACATAGTAAAGAAAGAAAAGAGCACAGTGCCTGCGAGAGCGGAAGATTTGATTGTGGATGAAGGAAAGCCACCTGCAAAAGCAATCAAGCTAGAATCAGTGTTCTGCAGTTCTTTGTCAACCTCTAATCAGAAACCTCAAAAGAGAAGAAGGTAAACTTTTCCCCATTGTTATGTTCTCCATTCCCTTCCTCCCTCACAATAATGGAAATTTTTGTGGTTTTTAATAGTCCTTACCAAACAAAGAGAATTTGAGTCCATTATAGCTTAGAACATGTTCACAGAAACTACCTGTCAGTCTTCTTGTGCTTTCCTGAATTACCTATTTTTCATAATTCACATTAGCACTGATGTATATATGGGATTCCTCACTAGACCTGCATGCAAATTTAGTCACTTCTGAATACTTCTATTTCTATTTCTCTGTTAAGATTGTATGTTAAGCTTGAAAAGTTATGAATGTTTTGGTGATGATGACCCTTTATTCACAAGTGTTTGTAATCTTACAAGTTTCTTCAAAAATCCTAAATTCTCTTTTTATTTTTAGAAATAGTAAAGACCAGCCTCTCAAAAATGGAAGAACAGGTATGTATTACTTAACCTGCTAAAATTACAAGAGTAAAAATGTATTGAGATTTTGTTGCCTCTCTTGTCTGGTTTGTTGATAGTTTTGTGGGACATATTTTAATCAGTTGTTGAACTAGTCACATTGTTGAGCTTTCATTTTAATCAGTGGATATTGCCTACTATTTATTATTTTTTTAATATTAGAAAAAGTAGGGTTTACACAGGAAAGGGCTTTTCCATTTGTCAAGCAGTTAGTTTTACTTGTGCACAGATAAAGGTGTCAGATTTTTATATGTAGCTAGTATGTTGTCTCGTAAGTAATTCCTTCAATAGCTACTGAAAATAGAATATTTTAGTCCATTTGTAGTATATGATACTGTTTTGGAATTAATTTGAACAAGGATATAAGTTCAGTCATATTGAGTTTATTGCATAATATCTCATTGGTTTGTTGTGAAGAAAAGGGTTTAGACTGGGCTGAATATTTGTCTGTAAAAATTCTGAGTATAGTCAGTAATAATAAGTCTTAACTATCTTCAGTCTATTGAGTAAGATTTAATGGGTTGCAAGATGAGGAAATCTTGCTGTGAATATTCAGATGACTGTGTTTCCTATGGCTCATTTTGGAATTTTTGAAAATACCTTCAATCCCAGGGTAGTTTGCATATATTTATAGAGGTTCATGATGCTTTGTTTTGTACTTGCACAGGTTTTCTTAAAAATGAACCACAGCTCAAGAAGCAACCATTTGCAAAAGCTTCAGGTATTAAATGTGACAGTAAGAAAGCATGTTTGGAGCAGCCTCTTCATCCTTCATGGGAAGCAAGCAGGAGACGCAAAGAACAAGTGTCTCAAATTACAGTATTCCAGGGGAAAAAGATCAAATTTGATGACTAGACTATATGTAAAGTAAGGTTTAAAAAAAAAAAGATTTTTTTCAATTCCTGTTTGAATATTTTTGTTTTACTGTCCGTATACTTTGCCACTTATAAAATCACAACTGATAGAATTTACCATCTTAGAATAATCAAGATTGTTTCATTTATTCTATGTGCCACTTGTGGATTAATGTAATAGCTGTGTGGTGTTGGTTCATAAGTCCCATTACATAGTGCCACCATTTATGACATACACCCTAACAGGAATTAAAGGACTTTAGGAACATCATTTTTGCTCTGTAGGAATAGTACAGATTCTTTGGAGTCTTTTTTTTTTTTATATGCAAAAATTTACTTTTTATGAGGATTTGGATTGTCAAATACATCTTACCTGAGAAAAGTAAGATTTTTGAACAGACCTCACAAATTCATGAATGTATTGGGTAGCTGGAAAATCTGATCACCTGTAAGCATGATGTGAAAATTTCTGGCGAGCAATTAAATATTGTCCTTTTTAAACTGTGATCTCTGTCCTCTGATTATACTGCCAATTTGAAGAGCCAAAAGGGTGTCTTTAATACTTTGTTCTGGTAGATGTGTTTGGGTGCTTCAGCATGTGTGTCTTGCACTTTGTGAAAGAATGTGAAAAACTGAAGGATCTTTTTACACTAAGAAACATGTAAGTGCCAGTCTGACACTGGGACTTAATTTGACTGAGGTATGGTGTAGAAGCTTCACTGAATTTTTCTTCAGGTGCTTTTCCCACTACTTAATTGAAACAAGTTCTGAACTTGTAATTAATTTTTAACAGTGTTGTTTATTTAAATATGGTTATCTTTCATAATCAAGTTAATTCAGAAACTTGGTAAAGAACTTGCAGTGGGTATAAGATAATAAACTGTGCTATTCATGTAGCATTTTGTAATGCCTAAGGAAAGCCCTGCATCAGAGCAAAGGACCATCTAGCCTAGTATCTTCAAAAGCAGTGAAAAATTGATGCTTTAAGCATAGGATAGAGGGAACACAGTGATACATCATCCCTCTCTTCAAGCTTCCAGTTTTACAGCTCAAGGACAGCTGAAGGACATCTTGTGATGTTGTAGATTATCGTATTTAATAATCCCCCATGAATTGCCTTTCTGCAGATTTGTCTGCTCTTAAATCCATGCAAACTTGTAGAGTATGTAACCCCTTAAGGTGTTGAAGGCCTTTCTACACGTTATAGACTTATGATAAACAATCTTGTTCTAAGCCTTGTTAAAGAAGGCCAGCGGCCTTCTGGGCTCTTAGAAAGAGTGTTGCCAGGAGTGTGAGAGATGGGGTCTTTGACCTGCACTAAGCAAAGATGAGAACACATCTGAAGTGCTGGATCCAGTTCTGGGCTCCCCAGTACACTGGTGCCCAGAAAGATTGTGGAGTCTATCCTTGGAGACAGTCAGGATTTGACTGAGTTTCTCCTGGGTAGACTGTTCAAGGTGGGTGCTTGGTCAGTGGGTTTGAACTAAATTGTATTTAGAGGTCTCTTCCTACCACATCTACTCTTGACCAGAGGGGAGTTACTGGAAGTGTGTAAAACATGTAGTCATTGTGTAATACCTCAGTGTATTCCACTTGGGATGGCATTAGAGTCAAATAGCAGGAACAACTTCAGGTTTTTTTAATGTGGTTACTGTGTATGGCCACTTCTGTCTCCTTGTCCTGCATACTTTGTGTCTTAATGGGTGTTTGAGGGGTTTTTTCCCTAAAATCCCAGTAAATATCACAATGGTATTCTCTGGTCTCCAAATATGTAGGCAGGCAGCAGCATCCAGACATTAAACCCAGATTTCAAGAATAAAACAGGCTATGAGGAAGAATAGAATAAATAGGCTACAAGGAGGAATGGAATTATCTTAATTATTTTGATAGTTGGACTTATGTTGAGTTGTTCATATTGTTAAATTCAGATAGAAAGATAAAATGTTGAGCATGATCTCATCTCAGATAGGTGTTGGTGTAAAACCAGATCCATTCTCCCATCTTCCCAAGTTCTTGAAAACTAAACATCTTAGTTGGTCCATTTTGTATTACTATCTAGGCATGTTTTGCCCCACTTAGACTTTCTTTTCTTATCTGGAACAAATATCAGTGTATGTGATACTGTCTTTTTGAATGGCATTGCCTTTCAGAGGAATTTGAAATTCAAATTACCTAACATTTCTCAGTGGGTTTTGTTGCTGTTATTCTCACTGTACCATATGGAACAATATTTAAGGTCAGAAACATCAAAATAAAACACAGAAACATATTTACCGTGGTTTTGTAGTGAAGGATTATATTTCATAGAAAAAGCCACACGTTTACCTGCCATATACAAACTTCATGATTTCCAGATGCAAATGTTATTCCTTAATGCTTTAAATAAAATAAGTAAATAAATCCTAGCTGAATGCCACACCAAACAAATATTTGATATGTGATTTCTCTGGTTTCAATCAAAGGCAAAGGAAAATTTCTTCTGCTAAATGCTGTCTGCTATAACACAGTTTTTCATGGACAGCTTACCTTTCTCTTAGCAGATGTGCCCTATTTTAAGTTATTCACATTAAAGATCAAAAAGTTGGTTTTAGAAAAAAAAACAAGATGCTATGGCGCTCATGTTCTAAAGTAGTTTTTTGCATGTGCTGAGAGATCTAGGAGCATTAGTTTATCTTGGCATTTGAGCAAGTTTCTTACTGCATTATTACAGCCATAAATTGCGGCCACAGAATTCTTCCTGAAGGAAGCCTGTCTTATCAAAACATATCTTTTTTTTTTTTGTCTTTAAAAACAGTTCTGAGCTCTTACTTAAAAGAAAAGAAAAAAGATAACATATACTGAACATGAATAAGAGAAGAGAGATTAGGTTATTGGCACTACTTCATATTTTAATGGGTTACTGCTACTTTTAGCTGGTGCTTAGTGACTCACCTGGATCACAGCCTTAATACACTATACAAACAAGTAGTGATGATGGAGACTTGATAATGTTTTTTACATGTAACTGGGTAATTTATATGTGAACTGATAAACCCAATGAACTTGCCTGGAGGTTGTTGATAAAGTTTAGAACATTTTCTCTTCATTATAACAACATAACAGGTTCAGTATATATATGATTTTAACATAACCCATATCTGTAGTACCATTTGAACAGAGACTTCTCACAAAGTACTACCAATTTATTTTTATAGTGATATGGGAAGTTATTTCATTCTATGGTAATTAGATTTAAAATTGTTGAGAACTATGCTTTCCAGTTCAGTACCATACCACAGAAGAAATGTCTTCAGTCAGGTGCATACTGTCAGATACTACTGGGCTGCTTTGCGTGCACAATTTTTCACTTCAGACTTACCCACAAAACAATCTCATTTTTCAGTGCCTTTCAAGACAGTCATCACTATTTTAGATGCCGTGTTTTATTTAAAAAGACAGGTGTACCATTGATAGCAGCAGTTTGAAGACTTCTAAACAGGCATAAATATTTATTTCATCAGTTTTTATGGAATGATTAGATCAGAAGAAATAGAGCTTGAATGAAAATTCAGTTACAGCAATACTTACTTAACGAAATGTGTTGAGCTGCTTCGTAAACGTGGTCTGGTGATACTAGCATCATTTTGTGATACTAGACAGGTGATCTAATGTGATCTAATGTGAAAATGAGATAATAGTGGGTAGAAGACAGTTGGGAACTAGGAAATGCTTAATGTTCAATAGATTTGAATATACATACTGCAGTTATTTTATGTATTTTTACTGCATTTGTCTTTGCACAGATTTTGATCCACACCAACTTCTGTGTTCTAGGGATAGAACTTGGAGAAATTCTCAGTTTGAATCTTCTAGCTCTAATAAGTAGTAGAATAGGAAAAATGTTGTTAAATAAATTATAGAAACATTACACAAAGTGGCTTATATCTGAAATATTTCTACATTGATTTTATTAATTTTAAAAAATATTACATTGGTTTTGTCTCCATTTACTCGAAACCAAGAGTTGATATTTAACTGTTTAACAACCTCTTGTTAGAGAACTGTCCGAAGTTTTTAACCATGTTCTTCTCTACTAGTCTCTCAGTGAAGGGAGAAGATATGCTTCACAACTCAGACCATTTCATCACGTGTAGCACAGAGTGAAAAGGCAGCAGGATACCAGTTTGTACTCAGAGAGTAAATAACAGGATAAAATGTTTCTGGAGTAATTGCGTATTTAATGTGTTAGTCAATTTTCTAAAGTGCGTAGACTTTCTACCATGTACTGCTCAAATGTTCTTTCCATGGAAGTATAGTTTTTGGAGCAGAAATTTTGAAAGTGATTTCTAAGTTCCTGTTTTGACAGAGACAGACAATATGGTAAGGCAGTCCTGCATCCAGATGAACCAAATGCCTTGTCCTGTTTAGCCTTCACATGTCAGTCCTTTGTGTAGAGTGAGGGGTAACTTATCGTGCCTTGCAAATTTTTCTTTCTTGGTTCTAACTTGTGACTTTTTCTCTGAGACCATGTCAGCATGACAGAATCTTCCTCAGTTTCATATAGATATAACAACCTTAATTGAAGCTTTCTCATAGAGAGATGGATCTGACCTATGCAGTAAGTATAATATTTCGACAAGTAGAACGCTTGAAACATTTTATTCAAGTCATTTTCACATAAACTTGCAACCATAATACGGGCATGTAACACAAGAATATGAAAGTGCAATGAAGAATACAAAGCTAGTGCCTGAATATTATAAATTAGAGCTCTTCAGGGAAAGATGCAAAGTTACTGAAATTAAGACTCTTGGAAGAAAAGTGAAGGAAATAACAAAAAACTTTCAAAAAAGTTGCAAAAACAAGTGGCATTTCACTGTATCTGTAGCATTAGTTGCATAATAAAAACCTCCCAATAACATACTCTTTGGTTTTAATTCAAGTTAAAATCTTTCAGCACCTTTTAGGATTTGGAGAAAATGAAAATGCCGTGTCGGCATAAATGTGAGACACAGGATAAACCACCTTTCAGTGTCTCTTTTATGAAACTCACCCTGCTGGTTTTGAACGAGTACACTGCAAACAATGCATCAATGACTATGAGAAGGTACATTTGCTGTTTGCACTCATTCGACACTGCATAGTAAACTCTGGAGCTGAGAGAAAATTATTAGACTTGACTAACACAAAAACATCATCTACACAATATGTTGGTTCCACTGGTGACCAATCTGTCATTCTTGTTACACTTTTGTCTAGAAATATGCAAATATCAAATGTATTTCAGGATTAAAAAAAAATATATATCTAAAATGAACCCCTCCCGCAATGAGCCTGACATATAACTTGTTCATTATGTGCAATTTTTATGTAAAGTGTTGAAATGTGGGAGGTAATTGCTTCACATTTTTACAATCTGGGTTTTCAGAAGAAATTTGAGACTGCAAAACAGCAACTTTGTACTAGAAATCTCACAAAATTTAAATCTAATTTTTTTCCCACTGAGACCAATGGCGAGATGCCTTTCAAAGATAATGGGAATAAGCCCAATATCTGGTAAAATGGAATCCAAATACAATTTGCTGTAAAAACAAAAGGTTTTCCCAAAACAGTTTTTATAAATGTTTTTCAACAAAAATGCACATAATCCCATAAATATATTCCAGTATGAAAAAAGTAAGTTAGGGTGTCTGGGTCAAATCTGCAGAGCCAAGATACTGAAAATAATCATTGGTGCTCCCTTACTTAGGACTACTTCTACACATGCTCTATAATAAACTCTTCTACTGCATTGTGATTTACCATAGTTAGACAGGGTTAAAGTCACATTACTTCATTTTTTTTTTTAATCCTAAAATCCCTTGTTTTTCTAAATAGACTGTTTGTATTATCTTAGGCAATTTTGTGCTATTGTACATCAATGTAACGTGGCTTAACACATTTCAAAACAAATACAATATTTTGCTACCGAAAAAAAAGCTACATTTTTGTAGCTACAATATCCCCAAGATTCAAAGTTACAGCCTTCAACACCTTTCTGAACCAGGTCATTCCCTCTTGCTCTGCCTACGCAGATGCTCAAGGCCTTCTGGCTGCCTGCTGACTTCAGTGGAGTTCTGCAAGTAGTTTGGGTACAGACATGTGAGCAGGTTTCTGTCTCAGGAGCTGAGAGATAACCTCGCTTTCTGCGGCTGCTCTGTTTCCAGTTAGTGCTGTCATATCCCACATTCAGCATCAGGCACAATGAGGTACAAGCACACAACCTCTTAGCAGGAAGCAGCTCGTGCCCACAGCCTAGCTTCCATTCAGTAGATTTTGTGTCCATTGCCCAAGCTGCTCTCAGGACTTTCACCCCAATTTTGACCTAAGTCTATAGAAAGGTGAATGCACTTGCATCCCTTAACACCTCTTAAACTTAAAAGCTCATTGGGCTGATATTTCAGAGGCCTGGACTTTTAAACAGGCCCTCGTTTTGCAGACATGTAACAAATGGCTTTCTAATAAATCAAGTTTCCAAATTTTGCTTCTGTTCGTTGCCCATACTGGTTACTGATTGCTAAAATGGATCTCACAACAAACAAAAAGAACCTGCAGGTATAAATGGTATTCATTCTGCACCCTCTCTCACTGGTGGGTAGTAATCACCAGGTTGCTAGTTCTTAAGTTCTTTTTAACTTCTAGTTGTGCAAATTTATAACCAAGTTATGATTAAGGTGGAAATACTTTATAATCAGGAAATAAATATATGTAACTAAAGAACAGCTGATCCTTAAAGAATATTACGGCATTTTATCAAATATCCAGATTAAATCTGTAGGGTTCTAATGTATAAAATATTTCCAAATACTGCCTGAAGTATTCTCAATAGTGATAATAAAACCTCTCCATACTCCTCAGATTTTTCTTAACTATTTTGAATAGCACATCTATTTTTCAAATTTTTTTAATATATTGAGTTTTCCATTTTTAATTAGGTGTTTTGAACTGCTGACCAAATCAGTATTTCCAGGTCCCACTGTTTCAAAAGTAGATCCTTCATTTTACATGATCAGAAAAAAATGCCAGATCCCCTTGTGATATGTCATTTCACAGTTTAAAACAAAAATCACAGCTACTGTATCTTACAGCAGGGTGCACTGCAAAAGAAAAATAATTTGGGGATGGGAGGAGGAGTAGTGTACCCAGCACCAGTTAAGCAGTTCAGCAAAAACACTAATTTGGGCTGGAAGTTTTTCCCCTTAACAATGTTGTATTTGGTTTCTGAACAGCCTAAAGTAGGATGTTAAATACATTAACTTTTGTTCTCCCTTTGTATATAGTACATTTTCAACTTCATTATTTTGCATACTGAGATACAGATTTTTAAAGTCAACTACAGTACTTAAGGGGGAAGCAAGTAGGCTTTTTCACACTAAAAATACTTCATTAGAGATTCTGACCTACTTCTGTTTGTGGTGCCACCTGAGTTAATTGCCTGTATTATTTTGATGGTTAACCTGTTCAAGTTGGATGTTTTTCACAGATGACCACACCAGGGACTCTTCATCACCTCCAAGAGCCCATTTCTTGACAGGTATTATTTTTATCCACATTAAGTTTGCAGAAGTCTTTTTAAAGTCCCACCTTGAAAAATCTCTTAAACATAGAAAGGTGGGAAAGTTTTTTAATTCATTTTCACAGATGAAAGGTGTATTTTAAAATCCCATCTGCTTTTCACTTAAGAAAATGGAAAAACTTCGAATGTATTAAAAATGTAAACATAACTTTTCTTGCAGGGGTATAACTGATATATATAATATATATGTATTTCTCTGCTATATGTTAATATTCCTTGAAAACTGAACATACTTCTCTCATTCATATCAATGTATTCTAGCAAGTATTTTTAATGGTACTGCATCATTACTCTTAAGCTAATTTTCATTAAGGTATTTTCTGAGATAGCTGACATTACTTTCTTTTGCCTTTTATTTAATTTATTTTGCATGCAATTTTCCTATCTTTTGGAATATGTTCAACTCATTCACCAGTAATATTACCACTGCAATCTATTATCACCTAAGCTCCAAATTTTCAGGAGCTAAGAAATGGTCATGTTTTTATGAATGAGTTAGATTTTCAAAATTTAAAATATCTGTTCATAAATCACCAGTTCCACACATTTCAATAGTATACAATTAATGCCAATTTCAATTCTTAAAATCCAGTTAGATTTGGGTTGAGAAGCAGCTGAAGTGCTTCAAAATCCCATAAAGTGTGTGGGTGTATATATGTATGTTCTGTAGTTTTGTTTCTATAATGTTTGCATCCTATTGAAGTTTATATAACGATACTTCATTTCAAAACATTTGGCACCGTCTCATCCATTTTCTTGCACCTTTCTCAGTATCTGTTGAAAGAAAAGAAATAATTTTGTGCAGGTGACCAAGCAGGTACAAAAAGAAAATCTGCTAAATACTCATTTGTCAGCATGAAGGCACAGGTCAACAAACAGTAACAGAAATTTTGTTTCTTCACCCTGCATGAATATATGTATGTGATATATATATATACATATGTGTGTGTGTGTGTGTGTATATACATACACACACACACAAACACACACATATATATATATATACATACACACACTCATATATGGGGTTGTTTAGCCTGGAGAAAAGGAGGCTCAGGGGAGCCTCCACATCGCTCTCTACAACCACCTGAAAGGAGGCTGTAGGGAGGTGGGGGTCAGTCTCTTCTCTCATGTAACAAGTGATGGGACAAGAGGAAATGGCCTCACGTTGTGTCAGGGGTGGTTTAGATTAGATAGGGAAAATTTTTTCTCATAAAGGGTTGCGAAACATGGGAGCAGACTGCCCCAGGAAGTGGTGAAGTCATCATCCCTGAAACTGTTTTAAAAACATATGGATACAGCACTTGAGTACATGGTTTAATAGTGAACGTGGGGATCGTAGGTTGATGGTTGGACTTCATAATCTTTACCTTAAAAATTCTTTTACTCTATGTACTCCACAACATTTTCAGAGGTAAGATGGGGAGACTAGAAGTTAAAGCATGAAGCATAAGTTTCCCTTGCACACAAATGCGAGCATAAATGGTATTCCAAGAAGTAGAAATTGCAAGTTGATACACAGAAATGCTCTGAAAGCTCCTGCCTCAGGTCTGCCAAAGATAATCACTCATGACCTGCAGGACATCTGTTCTTTTTATCTCCATTTCCTGCAAGTCTGACCAACACACAGCAAGAACAGAGGACTTTGCTGAAGCCTATTAACTTGTCACATTTATGATCAAAGTGTGATTACAAACACCGATCTCCACGCTGGCTTGAAACAATATTTTTCTCTTTAGCCACAATTAGCTACTGATTTTCTCATACAAAGTAAGAAATTAGTATTTTAGAAGCTAATTAAGCAGGTCACATTAATTGTGTGATTGCTCCACTGCTACTGTTATATAAGTATCTATTTTAATTTTCAAATGAACCTCTATAAAATGTCAATACTCACTCCTTATGCAATTCAAATGAAATCACTTGATAAATATTTTGTATGAGCAACTAATATACTATCCTGAGAAGTGCTTGGTGTGTGTTACATAGATACTAAGGTACAGTAAATCTACCATGAGGACATTAATATAAATTTGCCTTTTCGGAGGAAAAATTTTAAAACTGCGTAATTTTGGCCTTGTTTAAACTTTTAAAGAACTAAACTGTAAATGGAGTGTGTGTGAAAGAACTGTTTCAGACAGGATGACTCCTGTGTAAGCGGCAGCAGTAAAGTAACATATATATGTGGGATTTTGCAGAATGTCTTAAGAGCTCTGTAACTGCTGAACAGTTCTGTGTGTACGCTATAAATGGGTACTAAGTGATCACAGAAAGATTCTAGTGCAAATACAAAGAAGGTGTGAGCCAGAGGTAGTTATCCAGCAGCCCGGACAGTAGCAGCAGTCTTGAAAGTGTTACATATTCTGATGGCAATATTGCAAGAGCAAATTCCCACACATTTTAAAACTCCTGAAACCCAAGAAACAAAATACTAAAGAAATTGCTATCAATAGAACTAATAGCGGGGGTTATTTTGTTCAAGATGAAAGTAGATCTCTAAGCTTATAAATTTGTTTATGAACTTCAGTACCATGAATATAAAACAGTGACAAAAAACAAAGGAAAGTACTTACGGTGAAATTGTACAGCCAGAGGCATACGCATGGTGGCCTGTATAGCGTATATCACAGCGTACTATATTGTTGGAGTAATCAGATTCAGGCACCAAATAGCTGGGGTTTACACTCACCTTAAGGGGAGAAAGCACAGTGTTATCTACTTACAAGTTTCAGCTGGTAATTTACATTCAAAAGGATGTATGCATATGCTTCTTTAAAAAGCAAACAACAACAAAAATAAACCTCCCCACTCCCAATACACTTACCTTCAGAATGTAATTTCCAGGTTTAACATCTGTAATATCAATCCACTGGCAATCTATGTCAGCATTGTAAGTGTCGTAACAGCCAGGGCTGAGACCCTTAAAAATGAAGTTAGGACAGATGTAAAAAAAAATTAATCATTAGCAACAGTAATATTCTAGACATTAGGGACACTCAGACATCACACTTCACTAAGGAAATTAACTCAGAAAATGAGTGTTATTTCTTCTTGATATTTTATTTGTGTATCTAAACTAGAATATCTAAGTGTAACATACCATTTTTATAGACTGCACTTTATTACTACCAAGTAAGAAACAGCTATAATATTGACAGTTGTTCATCTGTGAGGTATCTGTATTTTATTATCACTTATTACAGTACTCCCTTTATGTAAAGACTGTTGGTGTTATTATTTCCTGTTCTTTACATAAGATGAGAATAAAATAAAAACTGACCAAAAACTGGACCTAAGTATCTAAATAGCTTTTGAGGTCCTTGAGTACAAACTTGATCACCATGTTGGAACCTTGCTCTACCGTTAGGAATAATGCAACTTTTTCGTATGGATATACTCTGCCAAACTGCCACTTTGAATAGTAGAGTCAAGGGCCATTTGCACATTGAGTTTTGCATGGAAATGGTGTCTCTTCAGGCAGATAGTGACAGAAGAATCTGAGGCAACTGAAAATCTATTCTTTCTTCCAGATGAATCTTTTCTGAAAAATTTTTCGTCGTTAGGAACTTTAGTAAGAATCCCTAACTATGAATGTATCGGCGGTTAAAATCTGGTGTCTTTAACTGTGGTCAACACAGATTGCTCTAGGCAAGGCTGATCTGTTCTGGCAACACACATAGTGCAGAAAACCCAAGTCCTGTAGGAATTCCCTCCTGACCCAGCTGGTGATCAGCTCAGACTCTCGCATGTATGTGCCAAGTCTGAGGCTGGAGGAAAGTTTTACAGTCCAATTACAAACCCCTGAAATATGGGCTTCCAGTGGAAACGCTGACACAGCCATGATTCTAGTGACATAAATACTCCAGCTGTAAAATATGTACGTTGCTTAGTTAGATGTCATAGTCTATGAAGGACAAAAGATACTTATAAAACCTCTTCAAAGCCTTTATGTATTGCAGATCATTCATTACAGTTAAAATTCAAATGTGGACACGTCAGCCAGTGAAGCATACCTGTCATTTCTCAGTGACAAAATGACTACCTCCTACTTTAAAAGCTGCTGAATAAGGGATACAAGTGTTTGTGTAAGTATGGCCACATTGAGTTAAATCACAGATCCATCAAGCTCAGTGTCATGTCTCTGACAGTGGTCAGCAGCAGATGCTTGAGGAGAAAAGAACCTAAAAAATGGAATGTGTCACATCAGGCAAATTCCTTCCACCAGGCATTTAACTGTATCTAAGACTTGGGATACCATCAGATTTTTTTTGTGTTCAATAGCGTCCATTACTTTGTCTGAATTTTTCTTGAACTCGTGAATATTTTTCACCTCTGCAAAATCCTATAGTAAGGTATTTAATACTTCGTTCATGTGTCAAAAGACCATTCCGCTCTGTTTTAAAGCTGTTGTCAGACAGGTTCTAAATACTTATATTGTGAAGAAACAGTAATTATCAACAATTTCGTCTTCCAATCCAGGACTGTGGGAGTGGACTTTCTTTCCCAACAGAGGACCACTCAAGTTTTGGTCTTATTTCTAGTTCTCCAAATGCAGTAGTCTATGAAATCTCTTAGCTGTACTATATTACTGATCATCCTTGTTCTCCTGGAGTTGGCTGGTTTGGATTTTTTAAGCTTTGCTGTAGCAGTTTTGAGAGGTGGTGACACAATATTCAAAGTAGGAGTCTTTCATGGATTTGTTTATCATAATGGTGCATTCCATTTCTCATCTGTTCCTTTAATAAGCCCTAGCACCTGGCTTTACATTTGTACATGACCCATCACAATGTTCACATGGCTGCTATTCTCTTTAACAGCCTTCTATATAGGCATAAAAGAATGCTGTAAGATGTGCATGTCAGACTGCCAGACAGTAGCTATAGGTATTAAGAGAATCCAGAACCTTCCAGCTTCAGACTCTGCAAGGGAGAAAATACTGTGAACTCTGGGACCAGCCAAGGACATCATGGAGCGGTTGTGGAGGGGATGAACACTGGAAACTACTTCTTTACTGGTTGTTCTGAGTTGCCTTTAGCTTGCTTGGCCAGTCCTAGAGCCACAAGAATTTATGGTGTGTTTTAATATAGTTCAGTTACCATTCGTGCTAGGCTAATGAGTGTCACTGGATTTTAATGAGAAACCCAGTCAGCAGCACCTCTAAATTTTAAGTCTCCAAGTTAGTATCCTGGTCTCTGACAGAGGACTTTCAGAAGCTAGTTAAGGCATCGGCTCGTTTAGGGCATCAGATGATTGACAGAAAAGTTGTCCAAACATAAACCAGTGGGGGAAAAAACCTTGGTTGCCTCCAAACCAGCTTTTACCTGCGTATGTGCTGTACATGCATACCGCCTATAATATCCATAATCACAGGAGGTGTCTTCAAGACAGAAACTTGCTTTGTGTCCTTCAGCAACTTTTCTGTGTGAGCTCGCATCCAACAAGTCATAGTGGCTGAATTCATCCATGCTGTGATAATGTCTGTTAAACCATAGATACATTATTAGAGGTGGATCAGATCTTATCAATAACATTTTAACACTCCTATTTGATCTGCCTCCTGTTAAATGTGGCCAAATTTTATTTGCTAAACAAAATCTGTGTGCTAGTATACTTTTCTATTACTGACCACTCAATTATTTTCATTACTCTAATTTTCAATTACTACATACCATCTTCTATAAATAAATAATATTTTAATTTGTTATGGGCAAGATTCCACAGAAGCACTGTTTTTCCAAAATTTCCTGTTTCAGCTCTTTTCCAGTAACAATAGCAAGTATTAAGTAGTTCATATTTCAACTGAACATCTTATAACTGCCTTTAGCCAGAGTTTTGCTAGGAATGCTTACCTTACATACTATAAATTCCAGGGAAGTTTGCTGCTTGATAGCAAAACCCCAACAATTTGTTTTCACATTTACATAGCACTCAATCAATATAACACATTCATAACATTGTAGAAACAAAATCTGCATAAAAAATTGGCTCCTGTGTACAGGCAGTGCAGGTTTAATTAGATGTCAACTCCTTTTGCAATCTGTACTTAGTGTTGTCTTCTATGCTTATGATCTGGGCAAAGTGATGCATTTTTCTTGCTCTCACACAAAATGAGTTCAAGCTCTTACTGTGGAGTTTAACACCTATTATTCTGTAATTCCACTTTTTCCAAACATGTGGAAAACTAAATTTGTCTTATCTATCCGCACTATATCTTTGCAGCATTTGGCTACTGTTACTTACGAATGCTTTGAGCTCAAGAGGTATATAAAAATCGTCTACTTAAAACAGTTCAAATGTATTGGTAAAATAAAACAGCACACAAGTCTCACAGCCATGCACATCAAGAACACTAAAACAGGTCCACAGATGATGATGACTAACACTGAAGTCTGATGGCTATCCAAACTAATTGACAGTTATAGTTCATTTTCAAATGAGCTTGTTTCACTGTTATGGAAATGATCATGAGATATGCATTTTTTTGTAGGCAATATATTTTCTGTCCAAGACTGAATCAACATCAGAGATACTTTACATCTGGACGGTGATGTTGTGGCACAGTACGAAACTGCGTTTCTACAAATGGAAGATTTCAATTGCTCTCTTTCCATTTCATCTATTTATCAGCTTTGTAAGCAGTAGAGCTGGGGTATTTTTGTGACTAGTGGTTGGTTATTTCAGGGATGGGGGTTAACTAAAGCATTTGTGGAGGCTTTTTTGCTTGATTTTTAGCATTTTTATCCTTTTTTATCATTTATAAACTGATAATATTAGTCTTTTTTTGAAAGAGTTTTTCTAATGATACTGATTTTTCAATCAATGCTTAAAGACTCAAAGGCCTTCAGATCAAGCCCATGTTACATACCATTTTTTTTAAAGAATAATATTAAGTTATCAATGATGTACCTGTAGCAGCAGTTATATTTTAAGTAAGGTGGAAGTAAGTATTCTGAGTAAGTATTTCTAGTATTTTACAACTGGTTCTGCTGTGAAATAGCAAAATGTGGAACAAACCTGAAAGCTGTTGCATGTGAGTTTTCTGAAAAGGTCCAAGTTTGCAATGTTACTTGCTCCCAAAATGTTGAAAATGTTCTACTACATTTAGCTTTTCATGTTTCCAGCAAATGTGCAATTTCTAGAGCTTGGCTGCTATGTCAAAGTATCATCATATGATAAGGATATTGTTGATAATGGGATCACTCAGCTCAGTAGTTTTTCTTTTCCATATTCACCAGACTGTTCTTTGTCAAGAACTAACTAATGAAATTCAGGTCAAGAAGTATCAGTCACTGTTTACAATGATGTATCATAGGGAACATGCTAGTAGATGTACATGGTGGGGTTTCCAGTTGTTTTACTATAATTGGGACTTTTATATAGTGGTTACATTTATATGTAACTGGACTATAATCTATGAAAAATATACTTGAAGAAGGTTTCACTGTCAAAACTGGTTTGAGAGCTGTATTTATAAATAATTTATACTTTCTATGAGTTTCATACATCTAGATAAGCTTTGTATCCATTTTGGTTTCATGTGTTTAGAGAAAGAGTAATTACCACTACATAAAATGTATCAGACAATAAAAGGCTAAAGTTTTCTCATGACTTCCTCTGCTTCACTGTAGTTTTAGAAAATGTCACCTTTTAAATGACAATTTGTTAGTGAAAAACATAGTTAGAAGATGCCATACTGAGCACTTCACTCACTGGTGACAGCTGTGCCACTCCCATGAATAACGGGGTCTGCTGGGCAGAAAATCTGATGTGCCTTGATTTTTCACTCTTTGGGGGAATCTCAGGAGCACCCGATTGTCATAGTCTCTAACATCTGCTCGATAAGCTGAACTGCAATAATGAGGGGAGAAAAAAAGAAGAAAAAAATGTAAATATATGCAAAAAACACTTTGAAAAACACTTTATATTGTCTCAGAAGTAACAACAGATCTTTTCAGCCCCCTTAAACCTCATGCATTGGAGATTCACAGGAATTCCATATGGTGTGGAAATGACCTGAGTAAGATTCAGATCTGGTTCTAATATTCTAAATGGAAGTCTGACCACGACTGACTCTGTCTATAAAGCAGATCACTGCTAAGCTATAAAATTACTCTGGTACCAGAAATACGTTTCATTAGCTGCTGTTAACCAGAATAAGTCCCTGTGTATGTAAGACCACACAACAGATGTTTGATTCTGTTGTAAAAAAAAATTGAATAAAGATATGAATCAGGCTATATTTTCCTATTTCACATAGCTATTATCTACAGTCTTTTAAATTCTGGAATATTTTAATCAACTGATAGCAAGAACATTTCAATTAGTATTCATTGTGAATCTAGCATAAAAAACACTGCTTCCTATGTCATGTTTTCTTTTTCCAGCAAGTGAAGAAAGAGCATGACCCTGGAAACAGTCTGACATCAATTAATGATGCTGGTAAATAAATCTGTTTTAAATGATAACGTATCAAACGTTAAAATGGTTAAAAACGGCCATGTTGATTTCTTTCCAAACAAAACAGGAAAAATCCCTCTTTGCCAACTGGACAAGACCTAACTTCATAGCAAAGCTGTTATTTCAACCCCTTAAGAGACTTTGAAACACTTTTCAAGGAGATTTTAGTTTTAAGAGACATTACAAAGCATAAGCCCAGAAACAATTAGCTTTTATAGTTTTAAGAGTAACTTGTCCTGGTTAAGAATAGGTTTTTGTTTTTTGGCTTTTTTTAATGGAGTAACATATGATCTTATGGGACTAGAGAAGGGAGATGAAAATCACCAGATTCAAGTAGTTTTTTTAGGTGCCTGCATTTCACAAAGTTCAGATATGTTCAAATGAGCCTGATAATAGAAATCGGTAATATAACTTTTCACAACATACAGGTTCTTCAAAAGATCTGTAGCTTCTCTCTAATATGGCAGTATCGATTTCTGATGTGCATACCCTACCATCTGCCACAAGCTTGGAAGAAAGTTTTAAACTGGGCAGTGTCTCCTTGGGCCTGCAGCCTCGCTCTTCTCTTCACCATGTTCACAAGTGCTCCGCAGTGCACACAGGAGCACAAGAACTCACAGTGAATGCGCAAAAGCCTTGAGGTGATGCCTACCTTGCCAAGCAGTTCTCCTCGGCAGCACATCTCAAGTTATACATGGACATCCTCTGGACATATGTGGACGCCTGGATGTAATAGGGATCCGGGACTAAGTCAGGGAGACCTGCAGTTCATCAAACCAACCACATAACAGCAAGATCAACCCAGGACAAGCTTGCAGATATTTGGCTACAATCCCAATCATTAGGAGTCGCCGTTTTCTTACGGACCCCTGCCCTCCGTTAACCTCGCTCTCCTCCCCTTTGCTCAGGGTCTTCGGCTTTTCCCAAAGACCGCATCGCAAGCACGACGCCTGGACTCCCGCGGTGCGCGTATCGACGTGCGCCCCGAGGCTCCCCGCTCTCCCAGCCGCGGGGACCGCATCCCCCGGGCTCCCCGCGGGTCGGGAGCCGGACGATCCCGGCCCCGAGCGAGGGGCTGGCAGGGCCGGGGATCCCCGCAGCGCATCCCGCCGGGACGGGGGTGCGCGAAGCGAGCGGGGCCGGGAGGGACGGGGCGGGTGGAAGGGAGGGCTCTTACCGTACTGGAAGTAGCCGGTGCCGTAGCCGGGTCTGTACCTGCTGCCCTGGCGCGGCCTCTCGTAGGTGTCGTAGTAGTTGTAGTAGGGGTTATCGTCCGTGTACTTGTAGGGGTTGTAGGGGTCGTCTCCTACCATGACATCTTCCCGCCCGGGCCTGAAGCTGCCGAGGGGCGGCAGGCCGCCCGCCCCGGTGCTGCTCCCGTTGCCGTCGGTGCCGCCGGC
>VWZF01005534.1:256028-281569 GCA_013396755.1 Sclerurus mexicanus | reverse complement strand
GCGCTCAGACACACGTAGGCTGCCAGAGTATGCCGTGGGGCAGCGCCAAAGTATGCAAAGGAAAAATGCTATTAGCTCATCAGCGCTGGAGAGACTAGAAACGGGGTGACGGGGAGCGGGAAGGGGCCGCTGGCGAGAGAGGAAACATGTTTCTGGAAAATGTGCTGGCCGGCACATCTCCCAGGCTGGAGCAGCTGCTGGGGACCTTCGTCTCAGCGCTGAGTAACGCTCGGATCCCCTTAATGACCTCTTAATTAGAAGAAAACCTCCATCAAATAAACTCTTGACTTTTGGGTTTTGTGCGTATGAGTCACACGAGAAATATACTGGCGATGCTCCTCCCGGAGTAAGTTTTCATTGAAAAGTGAAATTTCACATGGGAGAGGCTTAGCCCCGTCACCAGAACAAATAAACTGACTTCGGGCAGTGTCTCCCCAAAATCGTGCTGGGGACGGGGAGCAGGCTGCGGCCTGAAAGCCTCTCCCTCCCTTCCTGCTTTTACAAGAGTTCATCAAGGCTATGTTTTGATAAGTCCAATCACCCAGCAAGGCAAATGAATTAAGGTCCATGGATTTCAGCCAAAACTCCTTTTGGGTGTGTTTTTCCAAGGGCTGTTTGCTTATGAATCTTGTAAAGGAGCTGAGAAGAATACACAAAAGTTCTCCTTCACTGAAAGTTTGGTGGTGAGGATATTTCTTAAGTGATTCCTGTTAGAGATGATCAGCCCGGGGCTGGAGGTTTTTACCCTACTCAGGTAGATTCAAAGCACTGCTGCTGGCTTCCTCAGATCAGGTTAACAATCCACATGTTACTGGCAAGGTGGATATTTGCCACTGCATTTAGTTCTTAATACAGTTCCTCTGTCATTTGTTGTATAGCAGTTTATCTTAATTGCATATTGCTTCAACTGGTTCACACTTCATATTTGAAAACCAGCAAAATTCGGTCCTGTGTTGTGGCTGTGATGGATTGTGAGTGCAGATTTGCACTGCTGTGGAATTATTAGTGGTAGCACTTGTCTTTAAAGCACTTTCACCACCCTGGAATTGATGGTGCCACCCTCAGTGTCAAAGTTCCCCTGAAGACAGGTGGGCCGCTGGCAGTGACCAGTGCCTGGCACCAGCTGCTCACCACGCCAGGCTTGCTTGCTCTGCTCTCCGTCTTAGGAGACAAATGTGCAGCCCTGTGGACTTCCTTCATTTCCCTGCAGTAGCCCAAACAACGTAGAGGGTTAAAATCACTGGGAAATCAGCAGTTAACTGCAAAAATTCTCAGTCTGGAGAACACCGAGGAGCACAGAGCAGGTAAGCAGCAAAAGCGGCAAAGTCTTCTAACCTGAGAATACATCGAAGAGCAAAGTGAGTGCTTGTTATCATTGCTAGCCAGCACTGGGCTGGTGGGGAGCATCTGCTGGACTGGGCCCAGAACAGTTACTAGTGTCTTTCCACAAGCGGATTGTGCATAATGGTCTGGTTTGGAGCTAGTCTGAGCAGCCTGCTACAAAGGTGTATGGTTTTGGGTTCTCTTATTCATCGTTTTTGCAGGCTGCTCATCCTCTCTGATCTTTCTTATTGTGGCTTTGAAAATATTATTCTCCATTTAAGGGTTTGCCCAGAACAATCAGTGACTAAGACTGAGTAAAACGGAAAGGTTGAAGATAGGGAAAATGCAACACTGAAGGAATGAAGTTTCTGTCTTTCTAATCTTCCTTTAAATCTTACTAGTGTTACAAACAGCAGGTTGTTGCCCAATGTGTGATATTAGACAATATTTCCACACAGTGGGATCCCAGCCATTTTTTTTCTTGCCTGATTAAATTACTATTTTTTGTGAAACTGAAGAAAGCATATTTGAGGCTAGTATTCTTGCCCATCTATCAGCCATTCATGTTGTTTGCCATTTTTTCCATAGCACAAGTTTTATTTGTTAATTAACTTAGGTTTCATAATGCCTGCAGAGCACTGTCAGCATCCCTAGAGAGTTATGTCCTTCACTTTGCATTAGGTGCCTGTGTCCATTTAACTACTATCCTCTCCTCACAGGTTGCCCAGTTATACCAAGCTTTTACATTATGGGTCTGTGTAGACTATTAAAAAGCCAAACTCTGTGACCTGAGGTGTGGAGGTGAACATTTCTGCAATACTTTAAAAAGTAAGGATTGAAGGGTTGGTTATTGAGGATTCATTATGAGCAAAATCTTGAAAAATAGTGGTTGGTTTCAGCTTTCTGCATCTGAGAAAAATTCTGTGTACTCATCTAATTTGCTTAAGTAGACGAAGAACTCGCTTTGATTCTTCTGTTCAATAAGCACTAAGTTGCAACTAAATTATTCAAATTTATCTAGTTTGGTAGATCTTACTTTAAATATTTTTTATAATTTGTCATTTTTTGCATTCAAGTATTAAAACTTTTTGTAATTTTTTTGCACACCAAAACGTGGATTTTTCTGAAGCACATTTTAGAGAAGATCCAGGTATCTTTATTTAGAAAGTCACTTGTCAGTGCATTGGATTAAAAGGTTCCTAATTATAATGAATTCCCCTTAATAGTTGGAATTAAAATGTAAAGGTATTCTTTACAGTATGTCAACTTCACTAGAAACTAAGAAAACAGTATTTTCAGATTCAGGTCTGTAATGAGATTTTTTTTAACAAACCAACTTAATTAGAGACAAGGGTTATAGACTTTTTTGACATCAGTAGTCTTTGGAGCAGGCTGTAAGAATTTATTTTTACAAAAGTTAATCTTCTAGTTAAATTTAGCTACCTTTTGTATGTCTGATTTTGAAGTCTCTAATCAGGCTACTTCCCACTACCTTAAGTAAAGGACAAAAATAAACTTTCGGACTTTTTCTGCTCTGAATTTATAAAGGAACAAATATATTTGTATTGTTTCAATGAACTTGTCAATTTGTTGAAGAAAGAAAATTATTAGAATTTTATTAGCAGGTAATGTTCTCAATTCAAGATTAACAGCCAAAATGCCACCTCCCCCCCCATCTCATATTTTGTGTTTATCTATCTGCGTTATAATATTAGTTTGTGGTTGCTTTGTTTTAAACACCATGCTTAGGACTGCTGAATTGCACAAATCTACACCAAATGAAGTAAATTAACCACGCTTGTCTATCTCTTCAAGATCAGCCAGCATTATCAAGAAAAGCAGCTACAGGACCTGGGACAGCTGTTGATCTTTTCTTGTGAGAGTCAAAGACAAAGCCTTTTGATATCAGTGAATTTTTTGTCAACTCAGGAGTTTGCAGTGAGGTTTTAATGACAGTGATATTTTAAGCCCAGAATATTGATGTATTTTTAAATCTGAATATGAGTGGCTTCACAGGATGCAGTTACATAGTTTCTTTCTTGAACCTAGATTTTAAAAGAGCATAGCGAAAAATAGAAAAAAAAAAAGCCTCTCACTTTTTGCATTTGTCGTGTGTTTCATCTCTGAATATTTTTTCTAACTTTTCTATTTGTTTTCTGTTTGCCTTCCAAGACTTCTATAGAAGTGAGATTTCTCAAAATGTGAGATAAATAGATAAATATGCAGCTTCTGCAATTTCAGTGAGAGATTTGAAACTCCACCTAAGTTACTTCTTTTCTTACATGTCAGCATCTGTAATGACAGCTTCCCTAACTATTGTCTTTATAGTATTGTTATAGTTTCAATACTCGTTGAAATTCCTTCCTAAAAGCTTGGAGGCAACACCTTAGTCTGTAAAAGCTGGATAACAAAGGGCTAACTGAATATTCATATGCTGACGCTAATCGCTTGGCTCGGAGCTTTTGTTCTGCTCTCTCCCCAGGCCAGGAGAGGGAGGGAGAACGGCTCAGGAGGGGGAGGAAGTGGCCGAGGGGCTGCTCGTTTTTCCTGTGCAGGTCAGCAGCTGCAGCGACCGGCGCAGGGAGCGAGGCAGAGGCACACTGGTGTCCGGAATTACTGGATAGCTGGGACTTTGCCTTCTCATCCCTGACTCGACCGTTTTTGGTCATCTGTGGATGTTGCGGAAGCTTCTGGGAGAAGAGAGAGAGAGTGCCTCGCTCCTGTTCCTGTACTTCTGAGACAGATCTCCTGCTGCTGTTCTAGCCATCAAGATCACTGTTGCCAACCNATATATATGTATATATATATATATTTCCTAATTAAAGTTTTGTTTTCTAAATTTAAAGGGAGAGGGACTATTTTTTTTCTTGGTCAACATAGATATCTTAGTTCTCCCCTTGAACTAAGACAAGCATTCATTGCAATAGTATGCAAAACTTACCATCAGTAGTATAACCAGGTATGTTTGTTTTGATTTTAGCAAGTTGTCTAATGACATGTACAAAGGAATAGAAGTCCAAGACACTCAAAGTAAAGAGCCTATTATCTGTCCATTAATGCCTGTGATAGGGACTAGTTAGTTTCACCTAGAAGGTTAATAAAATTCAAATTAGATTAGTACAGTGCATGTGTAAATAGTACTTTATTGTTTAGCGAGTTCAGTCCTGAATTGTCTTCACAAGGAGAGCACGTGCTAAAGAACTGCCCACTATCTCAGACATAACTACCTAATTTTATTGAAGTTTTGAGTACTGAGGAGATGTTATCATGAAAAACTCAAAAAAAAAAAAAAATGGCTGAACATTTCTATACACAGGCATGTCTTTGCTGTGGCAGCACTCCAGAGAGAGTCTTCCCTTCTGTGTATTTTGCACAAAAGCAAAAAGAGCCCAATTATTAAGTCTAAGCTAAAGAAGACTTGAGAGAACAATTAGTTTTGAATTGAGACATTCACCAGGCTGTTTTGAGATTATGAACATTATGTATAAAGAGAGAGAAATGGATAGCTTTCCAAACCTGTCATTTTCTTTTCGTCTTCAGCAGGGGGAAGTCCCTGTAAATCATTCACAAAGGGGAACACTGTCCAACATAATGTAAAAGCAGAACATGTCAGCAGAAAGTTTGGAACATGATTTTACTATGCATCTCATCAGAGATAGCTAGTGTGGCAGTGACATCTTCTAAAATAGCATAAAGGAGTTCTAGATTCATTGTGTCTCAGTCATCATATCTAGGTTGATTAGTTTACAAATAGATATAATTCCTAACTTTCCCATATACCTGGATCTGATAGTTCTTTTCCACCTAGTTTATAGCATCTTTGTGTTCATACTCATCCCTGAATCTGCATGGCTGTCACAGAGACAGGTAATCTTCTTTGTGGAACTTCACTGTCTGATGGAAAAATACAAGAGAAGAACACCCCATTCAAATTCCAAGATGAATTTTCATAATTGACATTAGCAAAGAATTTGATGTTATACCGGTAAGGTGCATTCAGAAGCTTAGTTAAAAATAACAATAAATATTGCCCTTGGTAATGCAAATGTGAATTATATAAGAAGTGGAAGGCAATAAAGAACTGGCAGAGGAACTCCACTATCCATATGTCTAGGATTTTAATTGTCTTCTAATTTGTTTTCACTGAAGAATATGTACAGAGTAAACAAAAACATCCCTGCATCATTGCATTAGTGAGGAGTTTTAGAAGTGAGTATCAAGGACAATTTGTGGTTTGTATTCAAAAAGAAATGAGGGAAGAATAGAAACACTTGGATGGTCCACCTTCTCCAAAGTGAGGTCTGCTTCTAGCAGGACACAGAAACCTGGCAAAAGTCTTCTGATAAGAGGTGGGTGCAGACTTGTGAGTTATATTAGCCAAGTTCCCATAGAAAAACAGTATAGTTCAGACATCTATCCCTTACAGATATCTACAGCAGTGCTTTTCTGTATCTGATGTCAAAACATAAATGTCAAATCAGGGGGCAGGATGTTTCTAAAATACCCTCACATTTGCAACTAAGTCTTGGTTCCTAGCTTGGTATTAGCAAGCAAATGTTTGATATTGTTGACAAGTATTGGTCTTGTTTTGCTTATCAGATAGTTATTTTTGGAAGGTTTTGTATATAAACCCTGAAAAAGGTTTTCTGTGTGGATTACATCAATATATCTGATGCGTCCTCCTGGAAACTATGTCAAGGCATATGGATAATAGGGAGGTAATTAAAGACAGCCAACATGGCTTCACCAAGGGCAAAATCCAAAGAGTTGATATCAACTGCTCAATGTCCAAATGTTGATCAGTAAAAAGGGGTGTCCCTCAATGGTCCATATCCAGTACTGCTCAATATCTTTATTAATGACACAGACAATAGAATTGAATGAAGCCTCAGAAAGTTTTCTTGTGTGACACCAAACTGAGTGGTACAGTTTCTTTGCTGGAGGGAAGGGGTGCAGCATGTACTTGCAACCCAGAAAGCCAGCTGCATCCTGGGCAATTCTGCTCCTCTACTCTGTTCCTGTGAGACCCCACCTGGAGTAATCTGTCCAGCTCTGGGGTCTTCAGCACAAAACGAACATAGACCTGTTGGAGCAGGTCCAGAGAAGGGCCACAAAAATGATCAGAGGGCTAAATCACCTTGCTTATGGAGACAGAAGAGAGTTAGGGTTGTTCAGACTGGAGAAGAGAAGACTTCAGGGAGACCATATAGTAGCCTTCTCGTATTGTTATAGCTTTAATACTTGTTGGAATTCCTTCCTAGAGGCTTGGAGATAACGCTTTTGTCTGTGGAGACTGGATAACAAAGGAAAACTGCATATTCATGTGGTGCCTAGGAGTTTTTTGTTCTGCTCTCTCCCCAGGTTGGGAGGGGAGGGGGAGGGGGGTGGCTCGNTGGTCAACATTGATATCTTAGTTCTCCCCTTGAACTAAGACACATATATATATGGATGGCTTATAAAAATGGAGAGGGACTTATTACTGAGATCTGTAGCGACAGGACAAGGAGCAACAGTTTTAAACTGAAAGCCTGTAGATTGAGGTTAGGTAACAGGAAAAGATTTTTTTTTTACAGTGCTGGTGGTGAGACACTGAAACAGATTGCCCGGAGAAACTGGATGCCCCATTGGTGGAAGTGTTCAAGGCCAGATTAGCTGGTGCTTGGAGCAACCTGGTCTAGTGAAAGACATCCCTGCCCATGTCAGAGAACATGGAACTAAATGATCTTTGAACGTCCTTCCAACCTAAACCATTCTGTGAAAAGAGACATATTTCCAGTCCTGAAACAAATCATCTTACATAGAGATATGCCAGTTTGCCTAAACTGATGGTCTGAACTCGTGCACATTTCTTGGCTTCTAAGCATTTCTTTCCCTAGGCATAACTGATTAAACTATTTTAGGAAGATTTGAAATAGCAGTGTCTAATTGAATGAATCTTGGGAAGAAACTGACTTTATTTATTTACCTTCCTTATAAGATGAAGAGTATGTTAAACCTATTGGGAAATTGTTTGTTGTTCAGATTCTCATCCTATCTCAGTACAGAATCTTGGTTTTGTTATCTTTCCTCCTCACTACTGTCTTGGGTTTTGTTGGTTTTTTTTTTTGATTGTTATGTCCTTTTTTGGGGCCAGGTTGTAAGCTCTCCAGGGCAGGGACCGTGGCTTCCTATGCACAGGCTCAGTGATGTTCACAGTAGGGCACTGAGTCTGACTATTACTTTTGGCCACTGCTGCAATATGAAGAGCAGCACTGAATACAGAATGCTGTATTGAACAGATGCGACATTTAGAACATGTGAAAACCCTCATGCAGCTGTTTGTGTTATTGAACAGAGCTGACACTCAGCAATTCTGACTCAAATAAAACACCCATGGTGGTTTTTCCCTTTGGTCTAAATTTCATCATAATATTTTGTCTTACATACCAATATTATGAACTCTTTTACTGTTCTGCTTTATAGTAGATCCTTTCTGAAATACATTCCTAATCTAATTCCTATTTTCATCCACAGGTAATTGTCAGACTTCGCTTTAGATATTCTCAGTGATTGGGGAAATTATTTCCTGTAAAACATTAAGTCATGCAGTTAGATTGAGAGGCATGTTTATAAAATTATGTTGAAGGTATATCAGGGCAATGACTGTAATATTTGCTTTACCAACCAGGAGTAGATGAAAAGTGTATACTTAGAAAGTGCCTGTTTGGCTTTAGTGAACTGAAATAAAACTCGATGTTAAATACTACTTTTTCCTCACAGTCAATAGACTCAAGCAGCTACAAATTGAAGACCATTCTTTGAAGGCAATCTCTGAACCTGTCATGATATACCAGGTTGATTTCACTGTGTTTGTTCTATCTGAGTTGAAGCCTAACACAGTAGCTGGTTTAAACTGCACTGCATGTGTGTCATTTCAAAGCATTCAAAATTATCTCAAGATTAAACGTCAATGTAGTCAAACAGAAAGCTCCATGAAAATAGGTACATTATTAAAAAATGTGTACATTCGGTTGTATACTGTAGTGACAGATATGGCTGCTGCCTTTAACTGGGAAAGTGAAGCCCCTTCTCCATCCCTCCATCTGACTTGTGTTGTCTTCCTGTGATACATGTCTGGGTGGTGAGGCAATGGGCTGATGCTGATAATAGGGCCTACAAAAGAACAGGCCATGGGCTGAGGGAGTAGACAGGTGGCAGTCATGACTCTGGTGCAATACTCTGGTGAATCCTCTGTAGCATTGAAAGCACTAGGAAAAAGCTGTGGTTTCACACAGTGGCTGGGTTTGTATGAGTTATCTGTGTGGTGACAGTGGGTGTATGAAGTGAGAACATGAAATGGGGAAAAATAGGGACAATTAAACCTCTTACTTATCTTCCCTGCTAAATCTACAGTTAAACTCAAGTAGTTTTTCTTTTGGTCTAGTTTTACCGTGGTAATTTCTTTCTGCAGTTGTTCTTGTTTAACAAAACTTTCGGTATGTATCTATCTTTGTAACATGGTATCTAGTTACAAGTACCATTTCCCTTCATAGCTTGAACAAAATCAGATTCTTGGATCTGCACACACCATGATTAATAAAAACCACATACAGTCCTAACCTTCAGGGGATTTTACACTTCTGGTCACCTCCATCACAAGGGCAGTTGTTCTGCAGAATTGGGTCTAACCAGTCATAGTATGACAGACTACACCATCTAGCACAACAATCCAAAAGGACTGTAGGGAGTTGTGCCTGCTTCTAAATGTTCTGACTTTTCAAGTGGAAGTTTATTTTGCCTGCTCCACTGAAGCCCAGGTTTGTAGGGGAAGCCAGAAAGAGTTTTTCCAAAGAGTCATGAGAAATCAATAAGGAATAAGAAAGTCTTGACTTGGTGGCATAGTTTTACAAACTGTCAGGGACCTCATGAGGAATGAAGAGCAGAGATTATAGAAACCTCTATCAGGCTTCTCTAGGAATCATAACAGCAGAAGAGACTCTATAGGAAGACAGAACCTGATTAAACATTGGCAAATTTAAGAAGCAAAGATGCTACTTGAGGAGAACAAGGCTTACCAAATGTCTGGTTCCAGAAGCAAATGCTTCCCCCATGGACATGCAAGGAATACAGAATGTCTGGATTCCCCTTACAGTTTTGTGGATAATACTGAGTTATAGTAAACAACTCCCATGGAAATTAATTTACACCAGAGTGAGACTTTGCAGCTGAGTGTATAGCATTTAACATGTTTTTATGTGTCCTGTGATATGCTTTTTAAAGAAGAAAAATTCCTCCAGATACTGTATTTTCCACATTTATTTCACAGAATCACAGATTATGCTGACTTGACCCATCAGAATCATCAAGTCCAAATCCTGGCCCTGCACAGAACTATCCCCAAGAGTCACACCATGTGCCTGAGAGCATTGTCCAAATGCTTCTTGAACTCTGTCAGGCCTGCTGCTGTGACCACTGCCCTGTGGAGCCTGTTCCAGTCCCCAGCCAGCCTCTGGGTGAAAAACCTTTTCCTGATATCCAACCAAAACCACCCCTGATTTTAGAGTCCTGTCACTGGTCCTGATAGTGAAGAGATCTGTACCTGCCCCTCTGCTATCCTTCATGAGGATGCTGAGTATCACAGTGAGGTCTTCCCTCAGTTTCCCACACTGAACACACCAAGTGACCTCAGCTGCTCCTTTATATAGTTTCACCTCCAGAGTCTTCACTATCCAAGTGGCCCTTCTTTGATAACTCTCTAATAACTTAATGTCTTTTTTTATATTGTGATGCCCAAAACTATTTGGATTTCACTTTGTATTAAAACTATAATGGTTTTCAGCAAATCCCTCCTGTTGTACAATTTTGTTTAATTAAAGTTTAAGTTTGAATATGATAGGAAGTAGAACCAGAGCACAGTCTAAAAGTCCTGAGTTAGGAGGACAAAGGTACTCTATTTCTCAGACTACTACTTGCCTTTCCATCATTACTACACTGTCCTTACAGGTTAGTATTTGCCAAAGACTAAAAAACAGCAAGTAGCAACTTTGATTCTCATTATGTCATGGAAGACTCAGAAGCACATAGAAATCCTTCCCATCCCTGTTCTTTGCGCACTACTAAGGAAGAGCATGTCATCTCTGTTGAAATCTTAATGAGCAGTGTTGGACAGAAAGAAAATTAAATATACTTTTATAGAAACCTCTGGGGAAACCTGTAAGTAAGATTACATGTGTTAGAATTTGGATTTACAAAATTTTAAAGCCTGGAAGGACCTGTACAGTCTGATCTTCTGCATAACACAGGCAATGGAATTTCACCCAGTAATTTCTGTATAAAAGTCATAATTAGTTTCTGAGCTAAGATATCTTTTTTAGAAAGACAGACTTGAATTAAAGAGGTCAAATGACAGACAGCACACCACATCCCAAAGTCAGCTGATGCAATAGTTTTTCCCCTTCCCTAAAAACAAAACAAAACAAAACTGTGCCTTGTTTATAATTTTAATTGAACACTTCCACTGAAGGTGTCATTCAGGACAGCACCTGTAGTGCGAAAACACCTGTTAACATGAGCATGAATGAAATATTTTAAGCATGAAAATGTTGACTGCAGAATTAAGAAAAATAAAAGTCTCGCTCACTGTTCTTGTTCACTCATAATGTCCCTCACTTTTTCCTTCTGGCTGCTTTCTTCATGAGGGAGGGTCAGGGTTGAATAGCTGCAGTAGCTTTGAAACACCTTTTGAAGTGAACCCTACCATTATCTGGCCTTTGAAGTGACTGTCCTTCCCTGGTTTTTCAACTGCTAGAAAGGGGCATGTTGCTGTAAAGAAGCAGTTTTGAATGCAGCCTCTGGTAAGCTGAAAATGTATTTATCTAGCTTTGCATTCTTGCTGCCAAACGATGGATTGCTATTGAATTGAGAGAACCACTAGTGAGTGAGACGTAAGAGACCCACTTACCTGGCCTCCCCCTACCCACCTCCAAAGCATTTTAGGAAGGTTTTGTATCCAAGCATCTGAAGACAGTGTGACATCTTTTTCTCAAGGAGTTATCAAACACATTGATTAAGAGAAATTGCTAAGTCTTCTCTTTTATTACATGGATTTTGCTTTCTGAACACTGAGATCAGAAGGAGTACTGCATTGCCTGAAAAAAATTCAAAGTCGTTCACCACTCAAAATTTACATTCAGAACACACAATCATAGCTGGAGTTTATAAAATTACATTGAAGATCCACATTGTAGTTAAAAGGCATACTGGGTGGAGTGACTTCTCAAAATTAGCCTGGTATCAGGGGACCACAGAGCTCCACATACTCAGTCTTACCTCCTAATAAGTGGCTTTTGCTCAGAGTTAAAACATGTCCGGTAAACTATATCCTATACCTGAAGAAACTGGCCAGATTCCTTTCTTTGCGGTCAAAAGACAGCAGAAGCCAGAAGCAAAGGACAGATTTCCACTGTGGTTAGTGTGACCCAGTCGGTCCTGGCTCACCTGTGCAGTCCCAGTGAGTCCTGGGCACCTCCATGCTCTACGTGATGAAATACTTACTGAAAAGTACTTCTCCCAAGAAGTCTGCAAACAAAAAGAGATTACTGGCACATTCCTTCCTATTCTTTTGAATCATTGGTGGCTGGCTACATAGCATCTAGAGAGTGTCTTTAGGTTTTAAAATATCATTGAGACAAATTTGCCTTAATTTTCATTTTGCTCGCTGTGACAGCACCCCAGTTGTAAAAGCAGTGCCCTCATAAACAATGAAGTTTGTTCTGTTTAAGAGTACAAGATTTAATGCAGTACTGTTCTACAACAAAAAAAGGTCATGTTATAGTTCATATCACATGAAATCGTGTTTTTATAAACCATACAGATACTTAAAATGCATTATGATGTAAGGATGTTCCAAGCAGTGAATGAACTGTGTATGTTAAGTGTGCGATAGCATTATCCTCGAGAAACACAAACTCAACTCATTTGAACACATTAAAACCTAAGCACTGAGGTTAAACCATAAAATGTGGTGGATAGTTTCTCACTGCAGTAAACCACTAGACTATTAGGTATGCAGGCAATATGTGTTTGTTTGCTCCTGTGGATACTGAAAGTATTCTGAATTCCTCAGGACTTTAAATATTATGTTATAAAATATTAAACCAATACCTTTAGGACAAAAACAGAATCCAACACATGCCACCTAAATTACTAAGGTAAAAAAATAAAAAATCAGGACTTGAGCTTCTGAAGAATATATTTTTTTATGGAACTTATTTCCACTTCAGCTATAAAAAACCTCCAGTATAAACTCCTGCACTTGTTTATACCTGAAAATAATGATGTACCTTATTCATTTGCTTTTGGAGAAGGTTGTTTTTGTTTCAGCTGAAGCAAACCTTTTTTTTCTTTTTTCTTTTCTTTTTTCTTTTTTTTTTTTATTATAGCATCTTTGAAGTTAACAGTTACCCTGTCTTCTTAAAGGGAGTTTCCTTTTAAAGAAAACTGAGAAAATTATATGCCTCAATGCAGTGTGACAATTTATTGTTGTTTATGTCTGTAGTGGACTTAACAGCAACACATAGAGCAGCAAGTGTTCTTTCTGGGGAAGCCAAACAAATGCTGTCCTCCTTTTGTTAATGAACACATAGATCTTTCAGAGTTCACCAAAAGTTAAACATTCTGAAAGAGACTAAAATGAACTAAATAGCCTTCTCAAAAGTATTCTGTGTTGGGAAAGAGTCATTTCAGAGAGTGCATTTATGTGAATACTGTTGTGAAAGCAATTTCTTAGAACAGATCTTTGCAATGGGTTTTCCACTTCTAAATGCTGATTGTTGGTTTGGGTTTTTTTTAATGCAAATTTCTGTGGCATTAATTCTGGGAATTTTTCCAGTTAAACACATTCTTCCATTTAGCCCAAGAGGAAATTCTCAGCAGCAATTGTGAACTGACTTTTATTTTAGCAAGATTGATGTGGAAACCTTTGTTTTGTTTTGTGAGACCCTAAGACCTATGGGTGCAATGCAGTAATATTTAACCTCAGTTAGAACTGCGGCTTCTTCAAAATCAGTGAGAGTGGAAATAAATATTTACCCCTTGATTAAAAAGAAGAAAATGGCATATCATTCAGTAACTCGGGCCTTTCTAGCTATCAACAATGTTCTGTGTGCTCATTGCCCTCTCCTGGTTTCATCTGGTAATTTTTCAGGTTAAATATATCCAAAATGGTCCTCCTGAGAACATTATGCATTCCTTGAACAGAACTTTTGCCTTTCCTCGTCCAATGTATCACTCGTGATCATGGTTTTTCAGGTAGCACAAACAACCCCTCTCATCACTGTACTGGAGCCAGGCTGAGAGGCATCGCTTGAGTCAGACCTGGTGAACTGTTTGCTCTTTGTGCTGCTCTGATACCTTTCTATGACACCTACTTAGGGCCATGCAGCCAATGCTTGATTTTTTTTTTTTTTTAAAAGTGCTTCTGGTAACATCATGACTTAAATATTTATAATGAAAGGAAGCTGCTGTGAGATAATAGATCACTACAGGTGGACATGCCTTAGAGGGCAGAAGTGTATGTTTCTTTATGAAACACAAGGCCCAGTTTCAGCAATTTGTTCAGGTCAATGTCCAGACAGGTTTAGAGTATCTCCATGAAATGAAGATTCCACATGCTTTCTGGGCCTGTTCAAGTTTTCACAAGCCTTGAAGTAGATATTTTTTCTTAGTATTAACATTCCTATGTTTTAATTTGATGAGGTTGTTCCTTAGAATAGGACCTTTCATTTCATAAAGGAGAAAACTGGTGGAGGCAGAAGAGTAATCCAGGTTAAAAGTCATGACTGATGCAGAGAAGAGAAATAGGAAGAAATTTTTTTAGTACTCAAAAATATAACTATTGCCAAGTTTACACTAAAATGTTTTTGTGTTTTGTTTCTTTTTTCACCTGAATTCACCTTGTGAACTTAATGGAGCCTAATGGAGTATAGAACACAAGCATCTCTTAAACCCAGTGGTCTGAAAGCAGCTGTGCTCAGGAGGACTGCAACCTGATGACTTCTCCAGGTTAGGAATGTGTTCCCAAGGTGGATCACCTCAGACACAATCTGTTGGTATATGCTCCCCTAGCCATCATGCACTAGCAAGGGCAGCATAAATTATAGAATTGGCACACATGTACAGGGTTTTGAATTAGGAACCCTGCAGCCTCTATTTATTGATCAGAAGAATGAGAAGTTCTAAGTGCAGCTTTGATGGCACAAGTTGGAAGACACTGGAAACAGAAGCACCACATAGTCTGAGTTCATGTAAACAGTCATGTTGCAGTTGAGATCTCAGTTCCCATGTTTGTAAATTTAAAGGAAACCATCTTGGATTGCTGTATAAACTGAAGTGTGTTACTGGTATGTATATCCTGTGCATGAGTCAGGAGTTTGTTTTCACCTGCACTGCAAACAGATATTATTACGTGGATATTATTTTTTATAAATTTATTTATTGTGTGTGTTACGCATGTGTGTAAGTATGTATTAAATGTAAACACAATCACTACATTTCATTTAGAAAGTTATTCTCTGACTTGCTATCCTGTGTTTCTGTAAAATGAGAATGCTGGAGTAGTAAAAGAGACTTTGAAGGCCCATACCTTGGCAAAGATTCTCACAGGCAGGAAGTGTGAGGGACTGCGAACAAGCCAGGTGTCTTGCAAGGGCAGCTTCATAAGGGCCACATCAGCAGTAAGCCCAGGGGTGAAACTGAGACATAGCACTAAATCATCAACCCTCCTTTGAATGGCAAATACCTGTGTTTTAGAATGCAAAATTGGCATTTTTAATTTACCAAATCCACAGTTACTTGCTCTGTTAGAAAACTTGTGTGAAGTTCTACAAGCAAAGTTTTGGACCTCACAGATTCATAGACTTTCATAAACATGTGGATGCAGTGTTGTCATGAAAGCCAGAATACTGGGACATTCTTGAAACTTCACTTTTCCTTTAGCTATGTTATTTATTAATCTCCATTTGAAGATAATTCCATTCAGACTCCAAATTGTTCAGGAAGAATGTTGGTGGTTCTAAGACCTCCCAGAAGTAAGAGAAGTCTTTAACTTCTGACGGGGTGAGACTTAAACTGACTGTTTAAAGTATTTGTCTAAAATAACTTCATAGTGCTCCCAAAATAATCTGTCTGCCAGATTTAACAGACATTCTGGTAGGTTTCAGTGGAAACGTCCACATCCTGGAACCTGACTCTTATATAATATGGTGACACTATAAGGGCTTGGAAGTTCTGGTTGTCCTACAGCTAAAGATATAAAGTGACTATTAGCATACTAGCCACATGGCATCATATGTTGTTCTACATAGATCCATAGCCAGAGTATAAAAGGGGTTACATCACGTGTTACGTATAGGGTGTGGATATCTAAGGCACATCAGTGTCTTGGAGTTCAAGGCAAGAGAGTCTTGTAGCTTAAATTGAAAATAAAGAGATATTCCAGCAGTGAATACATGTAAGTTATTCATTATGTACATACACAGTTCAGAACAGCAAATCCATGAGAAATAATGCAAGAAAACTGTTAGAAAGCTAAGCATAACTTTGTGATTCCTTTTGGAAATCTTCATGTTTGTATAGTATTTTTTCTACTTAGACTCAAGATACAGATTTAATTTCTATGGAAACAATAAGGTTCCCTGGTGAAGTCAACTCAAATTCATCACCCAAAAACTTTGTGTGGTTTCACATCTATTTTGCACTTTGTTTTCACTGGGTACAAAACTTATAAGCTGAATCGGCTTTTATCATCACCACCTGGCTATTTACTCTTTGGTAAGGTAGCCATTTCATAGAATCATCAGTGTTGAAAGAGACCTTTAAGATCATCAAGTTGAACCATAAATCCAGCACTGTCACTGTAACTCCTAAACCACTAAACCATATCACCCAGTGTCAGATCCAGACACCTCTTAAACACATCCACCACTCCATCAGCTCCCTGGGCGACCTATTCCAAAGCCTGACCACACTAACAGTGTAAAAGGTTTTCTAGTATCTAAGCTGAATCTCGAATGCTTCAGCTGAAGACCATTTCCTCTTGTCCTCTCTCTACAGGTATGGTAGAAGACACCAGCCCCCACCCCACTACAACCTCCTTTTGGGTCATTTTAAAGAGCAGTGAGGTCCCCCCTTGAAATGTAATGCCCATCTACAAGAACAGTTAGAAGGATGATCTGGGGAACTATAGGCCCACCAGCCTTACCTCTGTTCCAGGCAAGGTTATGAGCCCTGGGGAACACTGCTAACTGGCCACCAACTGGATTTAGCTCCATTCTCCCTGGGCCTAGCCATCCAGTCTGTTTTTTAACCATCTATGAGTCCACCCATCCAGGCCATGAGCAGCCAGTTGTTCTAGGAGGATGCTGGNAATCATCAGTGTTGAAAGAGACCTTTAAGATCATCAAGTTGAACCATAAATCCAGCACTGTCACTGTAACTCCTAAACCACTAAACCATATCACCCAGTGTCAGATCCAGACACCTCTTAAACACATCCACCACTCCATCAGCTCCCTGGGCGACCTATTCCAAAGCCTGACCACACTAACAGTGTAAAAGGTTTTCTAGTATCTAAGCTGAATCTCGAATGCTTCAGCTGAAGACCATTTCCTCTTGTCCTCTCTCTACAGGTATGGTAGAAGACACCAGCCCCCACCCCACTACAACCTCCTTTTGGGTCATTTTAAAGAGCAGTGAGGTCCCCCCTTGAAATGTAATGCCCATCTACAAGAACAGTTAGAAGGATGATCTGGGGAACTATAGGCCCACCAGCCTTACCTCTGTTCCAGGCAAGGTTATGAGCCCTGGGGAACACTGCTAACTGGCCACCAACTGGATTTAGCTCCATTCTCCCTGGNCCCTCACCTATTAAGTCTGTTACTTTGTCATAGAAGGAGATCTGGTTGGTCAAGCAGGATCTTCCTTTTGTAAATCCACGTTGGCTGGGCTTGATCCCCTGGTTGTCCTGCATGTGCTGCGTAATGGCACTCAGAATGATCTCTTCCATAACCTTGTCTGGAACTGAGGTAAGGCTGGCAGGCCCAGGTCATCCTTCTGACCCTTCTTGTAGTTGGGTATTACATTTTATAATTTCCTGTTAGCTGGAACTTCTCCAGTAAAACAGGATGCTGGCAGATGATTTAGAGTGGTTTGGCAAGTTCTTTCACCAGTTCCCTCATTACTCTGGGGTGGGTTCCATCAGGACTCATCAATTTGTGCATGTCNCCCATCCAGGCCATGAGCAGCCAGTTGTTCTAGGAGGATGCTGGGAGAGACAGTGTCAAATGCTTTACTGCAGTCTAGACAGACCATATCCACAGCCTTTCCCTCACCTATTAAGTCTGTTACTTTGTCATAGAAGGAGATCTGGTTGGTCAAGCAGGATCTTCCTTTTGTAAATCCACGTTGGCTGGGCTTGATCCCCTGGTTGTCCTGCATGTGCTGCGTAATGGCACTCAGAATGATCTCTTCCATAACCTTGTCTGGAACTGAGGTAAGGCTGGCAGGCCCAGGTCATCCTTCTGACCCTTCTTGTAGTTGGGTATTACATTTTATAATTTCCTGTTAGCTGGAACTTCTCCAGTAAAACAGGATGCTGGCAGATGATTTAGAGTGGTTTGGCAAGTTCTTTCGCCAGTTCCCTCATTACTCTGGGGTGGGTTCCATCAGGACTCATCAATTTGTGCATGTCTAATTGGCATAGCAGACCACTAACCATCTCCTTCTGGATTATGGGGGCTTCACTTACCTCCCATCACTAAATTCTGGCTCTGGGAACAGGATGTCATGAAGACAACTGGTCTTGATGTTAGAGACCAAGGCAAAGTAGGCATTGAGTGTCTCTGCCCCTTCCTCATCCCATATCACTACACTATCCTTAGCATCCAGAAAATTATGGAGACTTTCCTTGATCCTCCTTTTACTGACAATGTATTTAAAGAAGTTGTGGAGATTTTTTTTGTTAACTTTAACTGTAGCTGCCAAATCAATTTCTAGTTGAGCTTTGGCCCTTCTAATGTTCTTCCTATATGACCTCATGACATCCTTATAGTCCTACCAAGTCACCTGGCTGTTCTCATAGAAATAACACATTCTCTTTTTTCCCCTAAGTTCTGTGTTTAACCAGGCCAGTCTTTTTCTCTGATGACTTGTGTCTTTCTACACATGGGGACAGTCTGCTCCTGAATATTTAAGAATTCTTTCTTAAAGCATATCCAGCCTTCTTGGACTCCTTTGTCCTTCAGGACTGATTGTTGCTACTCTCCTCCTAGCTTCAGGGCAATATATGTAAGATCAACTAATCTGATTTTTCAAATAGTCATACCAAATTCATATTCAGGCAGAGATTTCTGATATACTTCTAAAAAATTTTATTTGTAATGGAATTTTGTACTCCAGGTTCATTTCAAGGTGATGTGATTTATTTAACTAAAATCAGAAAACCCACTAGAGATTGAAGAGAGGCAAATATTTTTTTCTTTAGAAGTATTTTAAAACTCATAAAGCAATTTTAAACAGAGAGGGCTGGAGATTAGCTAAAACAATAGAAGAGAATAGGTGAGACACAGTATCTTAAATGTAGCCCAGAAGAAGGCAGCCCACAGTTGGCTCTCTCCAACTCTGTGAAAGTATACTGCCATAATATACTGCACTATATGGTGTTAATTCAGTGGGTGACAGCCTTATTTTGAGTCACTAACGCTATTGTCCAGTACAAAGGTAGGAAGTGCTGTGTCATTTGAGGTACAGCATGTTATGTGAGATGAGAGGAGAATTAGGGTTTAAATAACTTACAGTCCTTGTATGCCTAGAAGTGTTCAGCAAAGAAAGGATGTTAGCCTTGTTATAAAAGCCAAGTGATAATATGAATAACAACTACATCCATAGAAATCCCCCTTTATAGTTGCATCATACTGATTGATGCAAAAGCTATTTATAAATTACTTTCTTTTCAAAATAATGTATTTATCATGTATAAGCAAACAAACAATTTGCAAGATTGATGTGCTGGTAGTGTTTATAATTCACTTAGTCTTCACCTTTATTAATTCAATTTAATAAGTTAGGAGAAAAGAGTTTTTAATTGTTCAACAATTACATCCTGAAATTACATCCCAGTCTAAATTAAATTTAAAATTTTTTATATAGTCAAAACCAGACACAACTCTATATAAAGCTTTAATTATATCTGCAAATGGTACTTAGTGTTTTTTTGGAGCTGCTGGCACTCTGATGGTCTGTGATTTCTCATCAAGATGATTTTATGCTCCTGGCTCAGTTGTGGTTATCCAAAATAGAAATTTGCTCTGAACTGTTTGTATTTTGGGGGCTATAAGCTATTGCATTTTTTTTTCCATCAGTTCTTTTTTCCTCTGGCTCCTCTTTGCAATAACTCACTCCAAGTGTGCATCTCTGTTAAGCCATTCTATCAAACTCACTTCGTCCCAGGTAACTGAACATGATTCTTCCATTGTTTTGTACTACCATGTTGGCAATTCCCTTCCCACAATTTGACAATGAAGGGTGTCACAGATGGTGGCCCTGCCATTCTAGATTCTTAGTCAGTAGAACTACTTCCAAAATAAGAACTAAAGCAGTAGTTACTTTAGTTGACCACTCTATTTAAGAACAATGTTTTGGGGAACATTATTCCAAAATATTATTACAGTTTATTGTAAAAGTAAAGATGAGTTATTTTTTTTTGAAGCAAAACATACCTGTTTCAGCTAGATCTACAAGGATGAGTAAATAGATCTACAAGGATGAGTAGGTAGATCTACAAGGATGAGATGGGGGAATTCTCAACACGCAATATGAAGCAAGAAATGTTGAAGTACATAGTCTTATATGTGTATAGCTGTCATACTTTAGCTTCATTTTAGGACAGGACATGATGCTATATACCTGTGGCTAAGATTCACTTCTTTTCCCACATAAGGGAGGAACAGGTATAGAGACAGGAAAAGCAGAAAAAAATTAAGTGCTTTTTTTTTATTAAAGTAGGTGGTCACTTCATGTCTAAGACAAGTAAATAAATCGTACAGTTTCCCACAGCCTCCTCCTAGAGGATAACTGATAGGTTATAGTCTAGACCAGTGGTCCATGTGGTGGGTGGGGAGCTGGCTGCCGAGCTGCACCAAGCGGGTGGTGGCAAATAGCTTCTTTTAAAACTGTCAGCCTGGCACAAGTGGGGTCCCCCAGGGATTGATATTGGGCCCAATGCTGTCTAATAGCTTTGTAAGTCATCTGGAAAATGGGATCAAGAGTTCCCTGATAAAGTTTGCTGATGATTCCAAACTGGGTGGGCATGTGGACACTTCAGAAGACAGAGTTCACCCCACAGGAACCATAGAATTATGCAGTATCATGAGTTAGAAGGGACCCATCGGGACCATGAAGTCCAAATCCTGGCCCTGCCCAGGACAACTCCAAGAATCACAACATGTGCTTGAGAGTGCTGTCCAAACACTTCTTGAACTCAGGTTTGGTGCTGTGACCACTTCCCTAAGGAGCCTGTTCCAGTACCTAGCCAGCCTCTGGGTGAAGAACCTTTTCCTGGTATCCAACCTAAACCTTCTCTGACTCAGCTTCATGCTGTTTTTGAGTCCTGTCACTGTTCATGAGAGTGAAGAGAACTGTACCTTCCCCTCTGCTATCCTTCATGAGGATGCTGAGAATTACAATGAGTTCTCCCCTCAGTCTCCTCCTCTCCAGCTGAACAAACCTTACACACTTATACACCTTATACACTCCTTATACAGCTACCCCTCCAGACCCTTCCCCATCCTCATAGCCCTCCTTTGGAAGCTCTCTAATAGCTTTTTTACATTGTGGTGCCCAAAAGTGCACATAGGACTCAAGAAGACCTTTAGAGGCTGGAATAGTGGGCTAACAAGAACCTTACAAAACTCATTGCAGACAAGTGTAAGGTCTTATACCTGGGAAAACATAATCCATGAGTGCGGTATGGGCTGGGATCTATCCAGCTGGGGAGCAGCTCTGTGGAATGGGACGTGGACAACAAGCTCAGTCTGAGTGAACTGGCCTGCTGTGGCAGAGAAAACCAATGGAATGCTGGGTTGCATCGACAAGGACACCACCAGCAGAAATAGAGAAGTCATTATCTCAGTCTAGAAAGCACTTGTCAGGCTACACCTGGAATACTGTGTTCAGTTTTGGTCCCTGCTACACAAAAGAAGATGTGGACAGGCTGGAGAGGGTCCAGGGGAGGGACACAAAGAACCAGAAAGCCTGCCAGATGGGAAAAGACTTAGGTGAGACCTAACTACTGTGTTTCAGTTTTTAAAGGGTGTCTACAAACAAAGTGGAATCTCCCTTTTTAAAAGGAGTCACATGGAAATGATATGGCATAGTGGGCACAACTTACTCCTGGGGAGATTGCATTCAGACACTAAAGGAAAAAAANCTCCTTTGGAAGCTCTCTAATAGCTTTTTTACATTGTGGTGCCCAAAAGTGCACATAGGACTCAAGAAGACCTTTAGAGGCTGGAATAGTGGGCTAACAAGAACCTTACAAAACTCATTGCAGACAAGTGTAAGGTCTTATACCTGGGAAAACATAATCCATGAGTGCGGTATGGGCTGGGATCTATCCAGCTGGGGAGCAGCTCTGTGGAATGGGACGTGGACAACAAGCTCAGTCTGAGTGAACTGGCCTGCTGTGGCAGAGAAAACCAATGGAATGCTGGGTTGCATCGACAAGGACACCACCAGCAGAAATAGAGAAGTCATTATCTCAGTCTAGAAAGCACTTGTCAGGCTACACCTGGAATACTGTGTTCAGTTTTGGTCCCTGCTACACAAAAGAAGATGTGGACAGGCTGGAGAGGGTCCAGGGGAGGGACACAAAGAACCAGAAAGCCTGCCAGATGGGAAAAGACTTAGGTGAGACCTAACTACTGTGTTTCAGTTTTTAAAGGGTGTCTACAAACAAAGTGGAATCTCCCTTTTTAAAAGGAGTCACATGGAAATGATATGGCATAGTGGGCACAACTTACTCCTGGGGAGATTGCATTCAGACACTAAAGGAAAAAAATTCACAATGAGAACAATGAGCCATTGGATTCGTGTCCCCAGGAAAGTGGTAGATTTGCCTACACTGGACACTTAAGTTTTGGCTAAACAGAGTGCAGGGCCATCTTGTCTAGACTGCTTTTGCCAATAAAGGTTGGGCCAGATGATCCTTAAGGTCGCCATCCAAACTTATACAATCATTCTGTACAATAGTCAGTAATTCAGCTCCTAAGTAAAACTACTACTTAGCAATTTAATTATTCCTATGTATTTAGAAAGTGTTTCTGTTATGGTTTCAGTAAGAGTTGAAGGCACAAAAAATCCCTGATCTAAGGAATCATCGCTGTATTTTAATAAAGAAATTATTTTGATGGTAAGCTTTCTGGAAAAATAGGCAAATAGCAACTGTACTCCTATGAAATTTAAAAGGTTGACAGCCATATAATTGTCTTTCCCTACTCCAGAAGAGTATCTTCTCTCATACCCTCAATGCGTAGTCAATTTGCCCCTGACCTGACCCGTAGACACTCTGTAAACTAAATTAAAATAGTTTGTACTTAATCTACTGCATCTCTCATTGTGTGCCAGTAAGTACTAAAAATGGGAGAAGTTTTATTTCATATATACATTAAGTGACCCAGTACAAATCACAGGTCAAAAGAAAACTGTCAGACAAGTTTCTTTAGGACAGCACCACTGTTGAAACATATTGGCTGAACATACCCTCTTTTTGTCTTTCAAAAATATCTTTTTCTCATTTCCTCCTGTCACTACTTTCTACTCCACTCCTGTTTTGAAAAAGATTGAAGTTCTGAAAAAAAAAACAAGAAAAAAGGAGACTAGAAAAAATAAATATCTCCTAGAATCAAATATATGAGGACTGGAAACTTCTTCTGAAAACATTAATGTGCTTCAAAAAAGCAATTAAATTTGAAAGCAGTTCCTTGTTTACTTCATCGTACTTCAGGATCCAATGCAGTCAAAATGTGTTTGCCTTGCATATGTAATTTTTAACTTTCAGAAGTTTCAAAGGCAGATTTTTCTGTTTCCTTGCCCATATGATACACTAAATTTTACTGCTCATTATTTGTGTAAAGCTCAGGCCATTTAGGATTAAGGGGCTGATACAGGAAGGATTACTGGTCTTAAGAGTTCAGAACTTGTTTTATAGTCTGCAGTTTCTGTAGTTGCCTTCATAATTCCTTTTTTTAAAATATTTGTTATACATGTAATATTAAACAGATGCTGATTTTTGGCACTCCAGCAGGAAAATGGAGGGATCTTTTATGGTTCAGATTTACTGGCTAAGTTACAGGGAGGTGAACACTGTTTGAGCCTACTTCAGTCTGCATCAATGCATATATTTCTTTTTACCATAAATAACTGCATCTGTGGTTGTTTGAATTGTCCCATAATGTCTGGAACATGCAAGTTCCCAAGTTCCCCTTCATCTTCCTCCTCATAATCTTGCCCTCTCCTTATACACAAGCACACACACAGCAGCATATCCATATATATATGGTTCCTGTCTTTGTTTAGAAAATTAAATTGCTGTAAATACAGTATTTGTTTTCCTTTATTGTTATTGATTTTCTGTTTAATCTTCACACCTGGTACAATCTAAGAGTGTTCATCACGTTTTCTGGAAGGTGAGAGAGGGATGCAGAGAAATTAAATTTGCTAGAAAAAAGGACATGAAGAGTATCTTTACAAATCTTCAGCACTAAGTTTTATATCACATTCCAATCACAAAATTTTGTCTGTTTGCATTACCTAATGTCACAGCACACAGTAATATGGCAAAACAGGCATCATCTTTGTATGGTTAGGAAATGCAATGTTCTGCATTTGTACTGTGTCCATAGCTAGGTTTTTGAAAGGGTGTGGTCTCTGTAAAGGGGACCAGAGGCTGCTCCATGGCCCCTCAAGCCAGCTCCTATGGACCCACCACAGGACATGGATGAGCCCTTCAGCCACGCTGGTGGTCTGTCTGGGAACATGTATTTAAGAAAGGGCAGAAAATGCCAAAGAAAGAGAGGGAGATAACAAAAAGAGTGAGAAGCAGCACAGAGAAACACCAAGGTCATAGAAAGAGAAGTAAGTGCTCCATGGTAGAACAGAAATTCCCTGAAGACCATGGAAAACCTATGCTGGAACAGGTTTATCCTGAAGAACTGAAGCCCCTGAAGAGGACCCATACCGGAGCATGGGAACAGTATGAGGAGGAAGGAGCAGCAGATAAGACAACTAACTGCCTCGTACTGACTGCAGCCCCCCTCTACCACTGAGGGTGAAATAGAGGAGTCAGGAGTGAAGGAGTCAATGTGGGTAGTGTGGAAGGATGGTTTCACTGATTGTCTTTGTTTCTCACCATCTGAATCTATTTTAAATGGTAATAAAATAAATTTATTTTCCCCAAGTATGTTTTCTCCATCACAGGAACTGGTAAACAATCTCCCTATCTTTATCTCAACCCATAAATTTTCTCAACCTACTTTCTCTCCCAGTCCTGCTGCAGAGGGGTAGTGAGCAGATGGGTGGGAGTTTGGCTGTTAACCAGGGCTAACCCACCACAATGTGTTACAGTGTTATGGTGGCATGCAAAGGTCTCAGTTGTCATTAGACAAGGAATGACCCATGACTCTAAATATTATGCAGGAAGACCACCATGGAGCAAGACCCAGAACTCCTGTGCCACGTGCTTGTGAATCAGCTACACAGTCACCAGTCCCTCTGATGGTCGAAAATACATGCCACTGGGGTAAAATGAAACCTTGACACAAAGAAACATGCAAGCTTAATTGGTACCTCATATAACAAGTAATTACTGATTTATATTGCAGCTTTCAAAAAAATGGGCTCAGTGGACTTTCGGTGGTGCGACACCATAGTCAGGATAAGTGGCAGCAATGAGCACTCATCAGTGTGTTTAAAATTCAGTACAGGAAGAATGCCTTTCTCTTAAATTTTTTCTAGTCAATAGCAGCACATTGCAAGAAAAAATGACTCCACTGAGATCATGACAATGTAAGTGAAAGCTGGATTTGTTTGGAAGAGTATCTCAGGGCTATGTAACAAGTCAAATAAGGTCTCGCCTCCATATTGTCAACTTAGCTTCAGTTGTCTTTATGTTCTTAAAAAAAAAAAAA